>JAHWFO010031089.1:251731-294472 GCA_023313115.1 Rhysida immarginata | reverse complement strand
TTTATTAAAGTAACATTTATTTATTTTCCCCCCTGAGATTTATAAATTGTAATTTTATTAAATTTTTTACTTATCTTTCTGGTGCATTTTTCACATTCTTCTGTTTTATTCTTTTTTTAATTTTTCAGCTGCAGATGAGCTAGAATGAAAGCAGTCTTTTATTTTATTTTTTTTTGATCATCTGATAATTGTGTTAATGACAGCCCTCTAGGTAAGGCCTTGTTCACTTTGGAAGCATTAAGTCCTGCGACGAAATTTGTATAGGACTCGAACAATGCACAACTGAGTTAATCCTTCTTTAGAATTCGATCACCCTTTTACCTATTACTTCCTTGTTTAGACGAAGGGGTGAAGAAGGTAATATTTCCAAAAATTCCCAAAAATTATAAAAACAATTTTCAATACATATTCTGCCGATATCAATTTTATTTCAAGGTCGGGTTTCACATTTTTTAAAATGACCACACATTTATTAAGTTAACATTTATTTATTTATTTTCTCTGAGATTGTAAAATGACTTGATTGATAAACAAGGAAGTAATGGTAAAAGGGTGATCGAATTCTAAAGAAGGACTATCCATGGACTAAAGAATTCATTATCCATTGTTTGAGTCCTATAGAAATATCGTCCCAGGACTCAACGCTTCCAAAGTGAACGCGGCCTAAGGGGTGGAGAAAAAGAAAAAAGATTTTACCAAGTGTCAGCCCAGTGTTGCCTGGAGGGGCTGACAATAAAAGCAATTGTCACTTGAGCATTTCAGAGATCATTTCATTTTTACTTTCTTCTCTGTCTCCCTCTGTCTCTTTTTGTTCTCCATGATGACAAAATCAGATAAAGAGTTATTTCACATACCTGGAGTTCGTCGAGCATCTTCATGATATTTATAATAAATGAATATGGGTCCAAAGAGATGCGGTAGAAACCTTTTATTGCCTGACGCGTTTCAACTAGACGTTACCATCGGAGGTGGTTACCGCATCTCTCTGGACCCTTATTCATTTATTATAAAGAGTAATTTCAGAAGTAAAATTCTGTAATTAAGTTACATCTATATTTTAGTTGTTTCCTTTGAGTATTTAATATTTATTTCTAAAAAGAAAAAAAAACGAATTAACAAGATAAAAAGCTTGATAAATAAACAATTGAAATTTTATTTTTTCATTTATTTAAAAAATAATGGTTTTTTAAAATATTTTCTCACAGAGTTATTGCAGTGTATCATCAGTGTTCAAAATATTATTATAAGGTCTGACAAAAGTCATAATATTTAAGCTGAAAAGTATTAACAAGACGAGATGGATATTTTCAAGAACAATTATTTTGTAAGTATTATTAAAATTCTCTTAAAAAAATCCATCTTATAAAATACGATATTTTATTATTATTGAAAAGGTTGTATCTTTTTTTTCTCCTCTCTCTTCTAGATCAGAATGATGACAAAATCAGATAAGAGTTATTTTGATAACTAAATCCTGTAATTCAGTTACAACCAAATTTCAATTGTTTCCTTTGCGTATTTAATATTTATTTCTAAAAAAGTTTAATAAATAAACAAATGAAATTTTTTTTTCCATTTATTTAAAAAATGATAGTTTTTTTTAATATTTTCTAGCCGAGTTATTGCAGTGTTTCATCAGTGATCAAAAAATTATTTTAAGCTTGGTATAATTACAAATTATTTAAAAGAAACCAATCTGATGAACCTATAATAGCAATGTAATAAATCATTAATTTGTATAAAGTTTGGAAGAAAAATTATAACTTAATCTTATTTCAAAATAAAAATTTTATTCTTTCTTGAGAAAAAAGGTGAATCAGGATATTAAAAAAAAATAAAAAATGAATCTTAGGTGGTGGTGCTTTATAATTTTTTCATTTTTGTCTCAGATATTTTGCCACTCACTCACAATAAGTTTTCATCAAGTAACATTAAATTTTGTGTCAAAAAAACAAGCAGAGAGATGAAATGTGTGTGAAATAAATTTTGGAAAATAAAGATTCTAAAAATAATTAAAAGAAAGAACAAAAATCAGAATTCTTCGTATTCAAATAAAATCACTTATTTATAAAAAAAAATTAAAAAATAAAATTGTATTTTTTTAAATTACGAAATATAAACTGGAGGGAAAAAAAATAAAGGTTGGATTTATCTTTGAGAAAAAATAAATATCTAGTGACAGAATATGTAACTAAAAATGTCATCTAATCGTCACTAAGATTAAAAAGAGTTGCTAATTAAATATTCAAGCCTAAGTACATGTAATTAATAGGTTTTAATGATAGATTTTATTGGTTATTGTCAGCTCATCGATTTTGAAGTTGAGGGGTGTGACAGAATACGAAACTAAAAACATCTATTCATATCGATTTTGAAGATGAGGGGTGATAGAATATGAAACTAAGTGACAGAATATGAAACTGAAAACTACATCTAAAAAGGTTGGAGTGCCATCCAGTGACAGAATACGTAACTAAAATGTAACAATGATAAAAAAAAGCAGTTGCAAAATTAAATATTCATGCTAAATTACATGTAATTAATAGGATCATGATTAATTTACCTCATTAAACCTGTAATTGCATCGAATAAGTCAATCATCATGATATCTTATTAATATTCATGATTGACTTCATTAATTGATTTTATTCACAGCTCAAGGTCATATCGATTCTGAAGATGAGTTCTATTTGGTCAGATATTAACTACTATAATTCTTGGAAAAGTAGTTCTTTTATAATTACGATTCATACACGTATCATCTAAATTGATTTATTCTTGCTTGATTTTGATACATAGTTTTAAGTTAGTTAAGACCATTGTAGCTTAAGAGCGATTTTGGATTAAGAATTATTTTATTTAAGAGTGTTTTTGGGGGTTCAGAAATTAATTATATAGACTGGAAAGTTAGTGATTAGGGATAATAGGTATCATGGCGAACAATAATAATAACATGCAAATTTTGGGTTTTTACAGTGAAGTGCCGATTTTTGATGGTTAGTACCAATGTAAACGAGTTTTTCCAGAGATTGGAAGAAATCTCTGCTGCAGGAATTGGACTGCAGAAACAAAATTACAAATTGCAAGGATTAGGTTAGGAGGTGAGGCTCTATATTTTGCGAGAGTAGATCGTGATACAGCAGCAGCAGAAAATTGTTTTTAAATGGCTATGGACAACACGATTTTATAAGAAACATAGGGAAAAAAATGACTGCAGATTTGCAGAATGTCATCAGGAGTGCGATGAAAAAGTTAGACATTTTGTGGTTAGGATACAGTCTCTTGGTAGCAAACTTAGAACCAATTGATGATGGAGAAGTGGCAAATGCGAAGCACGAGTACGCACGGCAGCTGATTGACAATAGAATTAAAGACAGATTTTTGGCAGGAATAGCTATGAATTTGCAAAAGGGTATGATTTATCGAAAGCCTGCCACTTTAGAAGAAGCCATTGAATTCACAGAGGAATTAGAAGAAGCAGAACAGCGTTTTGAAAAGAAACAAGCGACTCTGCATGTAGTTGAACACATGGATCGCGAAGAGGAATTAGCAAAACGAATAGAGCAGCGAGTAAGCACGAATATAGAAAAAATGTTAGAAAAATTGTTGTTTCATAATGTAAGTGATACTGGAAATGGGAGCAGTTTGAGTGAGCCTCCACCCAGGGAAGAGAAGGTCGTAGGAAATAGAGTAAATAGAAAGGAAAACACTGTTTCAATGGAAGGTTCATCTACAGGAAACGAACAGAGATTTAAGAGACAGAGACAATTACGCTGTTACACGTGTTCACGTCTAGGTCATATTTCAATTCGGTGTCCTGAAAACAAGGAAAGAATGGCTATCTGTCGCTATTGTAAAATTAAAGGTCACTATGAAAAGAACTGTAGAAAGAAATTAAGAGAAAGGCAGAACCAACTAAATTCCACAGAAAAGAATGAAAATGGGTCAGCAGCAACAGGCAGGGCTACCCAGCCAAAAAACGAGTTGCCTTCTTCTCTTGCTCTGTAAATATGGAAGGGAAAGGTACTGAAGGAGATGTTCATAGAAAAGACGCCCCTCCACATGGCACCCTTAGAGAAATGTTGATCGAAGCGCAATTAGGCCAAGTAAAAGCTAATTTTTTAGTTGATACAGGCAGTAAGGTTACATTGTTGGATGAAGAAACTATAAACCAGTTGAAGGAGTTAGGCTATCCAATGAAAAAATTACAATTACCAGACTTAGAATTAATGGGAGTAACAGGGGATGGATTCCTTACGAAAGGAGTATATCTTATAGAGATAGATATTGGTAACGAGTTACAAAGTACAATTTTATGCATGGGGCAAAAGATGTGGATTGCCTTATGCAGGAATTTTAGGAAATGACACCCTTAGTGATTATGGATTCGTAATAGCTCTTAAGGAACACAGCTTGAGGGATGGAAATGACACAATTTGTTTTGCAGTAGATGTGAAGGAAGTGGAGAACATGAAAGGCTCTAGAACAGGAAAACGTAAAATTAATTATATGGAGGCTCAGCCCATTAAATTAAGGAATAAGGTTACTTTACCTCCATTGTCAGAAGTAATGTGTATAGGAACAGTTAAAGGAAAACAGTGTATAGGGCAGAGTGGAATTATAGAAACATGTAATTTAAATGAACTAAGTTTGAGAACAGCCAATGTATTAGTCACAGTGTCCACGCATAATACAGTCCCAGTGAGAATTTTAAATTGCTCACAGGAAGAATTAAAACTAAGGAAAGGAACAGTAGTGGGAGAAATCTATAGCATTGATCAAGAGGTTGTTCAACCTGATCACGTGATTGAAATAAGAACAGAAACAGAGAAGATATTGAGTAGAGAAGAATATCTTAGCCTATACGATTTAGAACATTTAGAGGGAGAAGTTAGGCAACAATTAGAGAATTTGCTTTATGGTTACAGAGCATGTTTCTCGCAGACCGCATATGATTTGGGATATTTACCAGCTACATCTCACATAATAGATACAGGTGGTGCTAAGCCTATTGCTCAGGCACCATATAGAATCCCATATGCCCATAGAGAAATTATGGAGAAATTGATTGATAAAATGTTACAAAATGACATTATAGAACCTTCGACGTCACCAGCACCAGCCCTGTTTCAAGAAAAAAGATAATACTTTCAGATTCGTAGCGGATTATAGGAAATTGAACAACGTTATTAAATCCGATGTTTTTCCCTTACTGCTTATGGCAGAGACCTTATCACTTCTAGGTGATGCTAAAGATTTTAGTGTGCTGGACGCGAACCAGGGGTACTTCCAGTTAGGAATTACCAACAAAGAAAAGACCGGATTTACGATTCCAGGGGTACATTATCAGTTTAAAGGCCTGCCTATGGGTCTGGCGAATTCCCCAAGCATCTGGGAAAGAACAGCAGAACATATCAGTAAGGTTAAAGGCAAGTTTGCGTTAGTTTATTTAGATGACTTCTTGTTATACAGCGCCACCTATCGACAACATTTGGAAGATCTAGAATATTTATTCAAAAGAATTAGGGAAGCTAATTTGAAAATGAAACCCAAAAGGTGCCAATTCATCAAGTCGAAAGTAAAGCTTCTGGGACATCTTGTATTACAAGAGGGTATAGCCCCTGATCAAGGTAAAATTAAGGCAGTAAGAGATTTGCCCAGACCTAGAAACGTAAAGCAGATAGTCATTCCTAGGCCTTGCCGGTTACTACCGAAGACATATTGATTCTTTCAGTAAGATAGCAAAACCTTTGACGAACTTGACGCGAAAGGATGTTGAATTTAGATAGGATGGAGATGCAGAGGATGCTTTTAATGCCTTAAAACAAGCTTTGATTACAGCACCAGTTCTTTGAAGCCCAGATTTTTTTGGAGAATTCATCGTCTCCACCAGATTTTGCTTCGGAATTCACAGGAATCGCAAGAAGTATGGAGTTCGTAAGAAATGCTGCAAACGCTTTCCCAGGAAAGGGGAGAATAGATAAAATTCAGAACAAAGAATAATTTTTGATTTATATAAATATATAAAAGAGCAAGGGCAGTTGATTGATGAGTTGAAGTCACAATTGGCAAATGGAGCATGGATGAGCCAATCATTGGCAAGAACTTAAGGAAGGAAGCTATTTGTGAATGCTAATCATTCAGCCATTATCTTCCAATGGCTTTTTAGTTGTGTAGTATTTCGGATCGGTCTATTCTAATTCTCTTATACCCAATTGTAGAAAACGGAGTTTAAAAATTTTAATATTGAAGCTAGCATAACTTAGAGAATAATAAGAGAAACATCACAGAAATAACACAAAAAAAATATACGAGGTCTTTCGGTCTTTTTTATCAATGACCTTCATCAGGTAGAGAATTTTTTGAAAGTTTTTAACTGAGTTTTTCATCAGTGAGAAGTTTTAAAGAATAATACATTTAAAGAATTAAAAGAACGTTGTTATAAAAGAGGTGAAAAAATTCCTGGGTTCTATCTGCTGAAAATATTCTAGGGTTCACGTCGTAGATCATGCCAGCACTGGCGATTTTCATCTGGACTAACTAGATTCCATTTTTCTTTTCATCACTAGACAGCCATTCGTCGTCCCAAGACATGTTTTATAGTATTGTCCAAAACATTATTACATCATTTTGAAATTATCAACTGATTAAAGGTTTTAAGAAAATGAATTTTAAAAGTAAAATATTGTTACAAATATAGTATTATTAAAACACACAGTAGTTATATTGTTATTTAATATTGAAAAAGTGAAAGAAATAATTGATCAAGGATGATTTTACAAAATCAAAAGTATCTTTATAATTTGGACAATACTATGTTTATAACAATGTTGTTTTAATTCTTTAAATGTATTATTCTTTAAAACTTCTCACTGATGAAAAAATCAGTTAAAAACTTTCAAAAAATTCTCTACCTGATGAAGGTCATTGATAAATAAGACCGAAAGGCCTTGTATATATTTTTTGTGTGTTACTTTTGTGATGTTTCTCTTATTATTCTCTATCTCAACTGTTATACTGTCACATAGTCAGTTATTTATAATTTTTTTTTGTTAATGTAGTAATCTTCATCTAATATTGTGTTACCATTAGCTGACTTTTTTCCGAACGTTTTGTGCAAGAACCACAGGATTGGTACAAAAGCCCCTTACTGATATCAAACATAAGCCGTTAGGCCTAATGCCGCCCAGATTATTGCCGTCTTGTTAAAGATTATAAACTTTGATGAAACTCTTTACCCTCAGTCTATGGTTGAATTGAATGCTTTACACTTGTATGATAAGCGAATTTATTGCAGTTATTGTATTTCTCATTATTGTTTATTTTGTTTGACAATTTCTCTCGGAAAGAATACCGATTCAAATCATGTAATTGTAACGCTTGGCATGCTGGGAAGTTGTATCTTGACTGATCGCTATGTGGTCTTTCCATCTTCCTTACCGGATGTATTGAGTAGTTATGGCGATCAAGGAATTTGCTGTGCGCGGCCCCCTTGAATTCATTCCAGATTCAGGCTTCATCATGTGTGGAACCCTCCTAAAGATCCCAGGATCAGCAGAGCTCTACAATCCCAGCATGGTAAATGTGAATTTTAATCTTTTTCTTTGTTGTCACAAATTTTGCCACTTCACTTTCCATGATTTTTTTTATTAAGCTTAGTGTCCAATTTAAGTTCAGTTAATACGTTGATGGGAAACCCCTTACGCTAGTTATTTTAGAATTTAATTTAAGATTGTTCTCTGGATTGTTCCAAAATTTAATTACTTTTATGTATAAGTAAATAATAATAATTATTAACTGGAGATGCGTCTCCAAGCCTAGGTAATGATTTTTTAATTGAAAAATGGAAGGAAAAATTCTGCGACCCAGATTCGAACCAGGAACCTCGACTATCATGGCCGATGCCTCTACCAATTGGGCTATCGCAGACACCGCGGACAGCAAAGCTGTCTCAAGGTGTCTTAAAGATAACCAAGTTGTCACGGTTGAAAGCCCAATGGGAGACGGGAACCTGGCCCGCTGATTGAGAATTTCTCCACTCCAAACCATAAGAAAGTTGATGAACTCACAAGTAAATAATAATAATTAATTGGAGATGCATCTCCAAGCATAGGTAATGATTTTTCAATTGAAAAATGGAAGGAAAAGTTCTGCGACCCGGATTCGAACCAGGAACCTTGACTATCCTGGCCGATACCTCTACCAATTGGGCTATCGCAGACACCATGTACAGGAAAGCTGTCTCAAGGTGTCTTAAAGACAACCAAGTTCTCGATCAGCAGGCCAGGTTCCCGTCTCCCATTGGGCTTTCAACCGTGACAACTTGGTGACAATCTAACTAAAACTTTGACCAAGTGTGAGATCATTCCTCGATACTTTCACAACCAATATATTACAACTGCCGCCCGAACTTAAGGACTGTGATAATCGAGAAATGATGGGGGGAAATAACGCTGAAGGGAACGCTGTGGCTGAGGGCACTCTTTCTGCAGTTTTGGGTTTTACCCACCTCATTCCAACCTTTTCTGGTGACGGTGGCTCCATTGACCTGGAAGGTTTTTCTTGTGCAATAGAAAATGTGGCTACTTTGGCCGGGTGGAATGAGGAAATCAAGACTAGTGTTATAAAAGCCAAATTGAAAGGAACAGCAGCACGAAAATTCAATAAATTGCAATTATACAAACTAAACGATAGTAATAAACTTAAGGAGAGGTTGGTCAGAGTTTTAGGAAGAAAAGCGGATAGAAGGGATGTAAGGAGGGATTTCTTCTTGGCCCAGCAAGGAAAAAGGGAATGCGTAGAGGAGTTTGCCACGCGCCTTGAACATTTGTGGGATAAGCTTACAGAATATGAGACCAGCGTGAAGCCTCAGAGGGAAACCCTGTTATTGAAACGGTTTACTGAGAATTTACTCCCCATGCACACAAGAGCTATCTCCCTTTTAGAGCCTGACACCTTTGAGAAAGCGGTAGAGGAGGCCATAAAATCGGAGACCCTAGAGTTAAGATCCAATACTGGGATTTGCAATGTGGGCGAGGCCAGAGAGACACATGATCGTATGGAGGCCCTGGAGAAATTAGTCATTCAACAAGGTAAAATGTTACAATTAGAAAGGAAAGACAGGGATGACAAAGAAAATCTAATGAAGGAACTGTTCAAAATTTAGTATCTCTTGAGAGGAAAGTAGATGAAAAACCTAGAAGGCCCACATACATTCCTAGAAGGCGAGTCTGTTTTGTTTGTGGAGAGAGGGGTCACTATGCAAATTTCTGTAAAAATAAGCCTTTAAATTAAAAAATGCCAGTCTTGCCGACCAGTATGATCCAGCTAATTCAAACAAACAAGTTAATCTGGTCCTATTAAAAAACCCGAGTGATGGGTTATACAAAGTTAAGCTGAACGTTGAGAATTTATGCATAGTGGCGCTAATCAACACAGGATCGCAGATCTCCATAATAGATGAGCATGTAGCTGAAAGTTTGAATCAGACTGTCACATGGGAAGACATCACTATTTTAGTTAAGGGGATAGGAGGTCAAATCCAAAACGTAAACCGTGCCATATGGGCAAACATTCATTCTGAAGAAGGAATATCTGGGTATCTAAAATTTGTCTGTATGAATTTGAGAGGAAGGCAGTACCAGGCAGGGACTGATCTGATTAAAAGTGTCATGATTGAATGTAACGGGATACAAATAGATTTGTATGATAGTTTTGGGGAGGACATGCTAACCAAAGATCAAGAACTTGTGATTGGTGATCTCATTGAATCTTATGCTGATAGTTTTGGGGAGGAAGTGGAAATCCTAAATGGTGTACAAGATGCCGTGATCAGTTTTGAGATCGATAAGACAAATCCCGTGTTTCTCAGGCAATACCCCATACCTCATAAATATCTAGCATCCTTTAAGAAGTGCATAGATCAATACCTGGAGGCTGGTATCATTGAACCGAGTCAGTCCAGATGGAACTCCCCGGTGTTTATTGTGCAAAAAGAAAACTGGGATATATGCATGACACTCGATCTGCGTATGGTTAATGGCATCACCCACGCCTTGGACTTTCCCATGCCCAAACCCCACGAGATCTTTCAGAGTTTGAACGGCCATAAGTACTTCTCCGTCCTAGATCTCAACTCGGGGTACTTTCAAATTCCTCTTGCTGAAAACCTGCGTGAATGTTACGCCTTTCAGACGCCCTGGGGAAAGTTCCAGTTAACTAGGCTGCCCTAGGGTGGTAAAAACTCAGCCTCCACATTCCAAGGCTTTATGTCTGACATTCTTAATGAGCACTTAGGAAGAGGGATCTTTGTTTTCCAGGACGACATTCTTATCTGTTTGGAATCTTGAGGAACACTTGACTCTCCTAGAATGGGTATTGCGAGTCTGTAGTGAAAGAAACCTAAAACTAAAAAAATCCAAGTTCTCAATTTTCGTTTCCAGTGTTAGATACCTTGGTCATGTGATCTCTGCAGAGGGGGTCAGTCCTGATCCTGGAAATGTATAGAGTCTATTCCACCTCCCTCTAGTGTTAAAGAAGTAAGGTTATTGTTAGGGGCCATGAACTTTTACAGGCCTTTCATCAACAACTTACAGGTATTGGACATTGAAACTGAAACACCTGGTAGAAATCCAAAATCTTTATTTAATAAGGTGTTGGGGCACCGTGGGCAGCCAGCACAGCAGCAACACGTCTTGGGAAGGATCGGTAGAGGTCCTGCACAGTTTGCACCCCAAACCATTACTGATCCACCTCCGTGTTTGACTGTGGCTGCCAAGCAGTCTGGGTTGTAGGCATCAGAGGGGCTCCTCCAGACGAATACCCTCCCTGTTGTTTGGAAGACAGTGTAGCTGGACTCATCCGAGAATATGACGCGTTTGAGGTCATCCAACGTCCAGGTTTTATGCGTCCGGCACCACTGAACCCGCTTGGAGGCATTTGTACTACTGATGAAAGGCTTCGGTATAGCAACCCTGCCATGGATGTTGGATTTATGCAGGTAACGACGGATTGTCTTCGTGCACACAGGTTCCTGGAGGTGTGTATTCATTTCTGCGGTGATTTCTGCTGCGGTGGTTTTCCGCTTTCGTGCAACAATCCTGGTCAATGTCCTGACGTCTCTTTCCGACAACTTCCGTTTTCTCCTGCAGTTGCTCCTCCTGGACGTGGTTCGTCCTTCCTGTTCATATGCACACATCATTCTGGATACTGTAGCACGTGAGACATCACAAAGTGTGGCAGTTTTGGACACAGATGCACCTGCTAGACGCGCGCCAACAATCTGCCCTCTTTTGAAGTCGGATATGTCTCCCATTATAGCACTCTGCACAGACAATTTGAAGCTTACTATCGAACTTTTCTACTGGAGTGACTACCAAGAACTCTGACACGTAATTCATTGATATGCATACGATTAATTACCTAGCAGAAGGTTCTATTCAGCCCTGGGAGTATCCAGTGCTATTTGCGAAGGTGTTTCAGTTTCAATGTCCAGTACCTGTAGCAAGCACCTTCCTTCCTATCATGGACCTAACCAAAAAGGGGGCTAGATTCAAATGGTCTGATGAATGTCAGGAGGCTTTCAATAAAATAAAAAGGGCACTTAGCAGTCAGCCAATACTGGTTCCCTCTGATTACGAGCGAGAATTTATCCTTTTCGCTGACGCCTCAATTGGAGCCACAGGGGCAGCTCTCCATCAAATGAAGGATGGATACCTCCAACCAATTGCATTTTACAGCTACAAACTGAATAAGGCACAGATAAATTATAGCACGATTGAAAAAGAGACTTTAGACATTATAATGGGTTTAAGACAATTCAGTCACATAATTTTGGGATTCCCGGTGACTGTAAGAAGTGATCACGAACCCCTCGCTTTCATTAAGAACCTAAAACATTCAAATCAGAGGCTGCTTAGATGGTCCCTAGAACAAGAAGAATACAACCTTAAAATAGAGCATGTGAAAGCGGGAGACAACGGGATAGCGGACTTGTTGTCCAGGTTACCAGCGAAAGCAGTCCAGACTGTTATCCAAATGAATAACGAGAGCATGATAAAAAAAAAATAGTGGATTAACAGCATGCTGACCCTCTCATGTCTTCCCTGGTCAGAGGAAATAGGAGGAGGAAAAGTTTTTTTATTCAAGATAAGATGTTGATGAAAAGAGGAACTAATAACCGAAACAAACTTTGTGTTGGGGAATCAATGCGCGCAAAGCTGATTGAGCGAGCTCATTCAGTAAGTTTAGCGGGCCATCAAGGGGTTGGCAGAACTATTCAATCACTGAGAATTTGGTACTATTGGCCTAGCTTAGAGAGGGATGTCATAATTTACATAAGGGACTGCAGAATATGTCAACAGTGCAAATTAAAAAAGGATAGGGCCCCGTTTCAAAAGGGTCTGTCAGTGTCTTTTCCTTTTCAAAAAATCTCCGTGGATCTGATAGGACCCATACATGAAAGTTTAAAGGGTAATAGATACATACTGGTATGTATGGATGTATTTTCGAGATTTCCGGAGGCATGTGCACTCCCTGACCAGTCAGCTATGACTGTGGCCAAAGCTATAATGGATCGTCATTTGCAGATACGGAATACCCCATGAAATTATATCAGATAGGGGAGCCAACTTCACATCAGAATTAATGAAGGCTTTATGTGAAGATCTGCGAATTGACGTGCACCACACCACTGCATACCGACCCAACTCGAATGGATTGGTTGAGAGGCTCAACCAATCCATTACTGAAGTGTTGAGGACTTTATGCGATAATGACTCTCGTGATTGGGACAAGAGGCTTGAGGAGTCCCTATTCACCATTCGCACCAATCCCAATAGTAACACTGGCGAAGCACCTGCCTTTGTTTTATGTGGGTTTGACCCCAGAACCCCTCTTTCATGGGAAAGGGAGTCTGACGAACATATATCCATGCAAGACTACCGTTCTGACCTAGTTTAAGATTATTAAAGACGAGAGAGAGAGTAGAGAACCTGAGTCAAGACAATAAAGGCAAAAAGTTAGCTCTTAGAAATGAGAATAGAGAGGAGTTGCACTCATATGCTATTGGGGAAAGGGTATGGATGTTGCGTAAAGGAGGGAGGAAGAATAAATCCGGACACAGGTAATTGGGGCCTTTTCGTGTCATAAGACTTATATCCAAGGTTAGTTATGAGATCGAGGGAATATGGAGACGTGACAGGCAGATCGTGCACATAGACAGACTGAAGCTCTGCTATGGGACTAGAACGAGTAGGCACCCCAGAAGGAAAAACAAGCAATTCAAGTGAGAGACTCTGAGGAATCGGAACTGGAGGAGGAGGATGTACCCATATGAGCACGGAAGGGACAGAGCCTGGGTCGGGTGAGAGACATGCCTGACCACAAGAGGCCCTTGTCACAACAGCCTGATGCAGCTACGGAGGAACCAGAAGAAAGGAGAGACACCTCGCCAGAACCATTACACTTTTCTGCAGAAGAATTGGAGGATGATACGGAGACTGCCGAATCCCAACAGGAACAGGCCCAGAAAGAGTCTAGAGCAATTGCAGAGGAGGAAGCAAACCTGGAAACACCGGAGGAGAACTCCCAATACTCTCTCAGAAGGAAGCCGAAAATAGACTACAGACTCCTTCACAACGAGGGACTGTGATGGGATCCTTTTCTCTAAGAGGGAAGTGATGTGACATAGTCAGTTATTTATAAATTTTTTTTTGTTAATATAGTAATCTTCATCTAATATAGTGTTATCATTTGCTGACTTTTTTCCAAACGTTTTGTGCAAAAGCCACAGGATTGGTACAAAAGCCCCTTACCGATATCGAAGATCGCACCATGCAGCCGTTAGGCCTAACGTTGCCCAGATTATTGCCGGCTTGTTAAAGATTATAAACTTTGATGAAACTCTTTACCCTCAGTCTGTGGTTGAATTTGAATGATTTACACTTGTATAATAAGTGAATTTATTGAAGTTATTGTATTTCTCATTATTGTCTATTTTGTTTGACAATTTCTCTCAGAAAGAATACCGATTCAAATCATGTAATTGTAATGCTTGGCATGCTGGGAATTTGTATCTTGACTGATCCCGGTGTGGTCTTTCCATCTTCCTTACCGGATGTGTTGACTAGTTATGGCGTCGCCACCAAGTGGCGATCAAGGAATTTGCTTCGGGATCGGCGTTGGATATAAAAGGGGAGCGTGCCCCCCCCCCAGAATTCATTCCAGATTCAGGCTTCATCATGTGTGGAACCCTCCTAAAGACCCCAGGATCAGCAGAGCTCCACAATCCCAGCATGGTAATATGAATTTTAGTCTTCTTCTTTGTTGTCATAAATTTTGCCAAGTCAATTTCCATGATTTTTTTATTAAGCTTATTGTCCAATTTAAGTTTAGTTAATATGTTGATGGGAAACCCACTTACGCTAGTTATTTTAGAATTTAATTTAAGATTGTTCTCTGGATTGTTCCAAAATTTAATTACTTTTATGTATAATTTGAATAGTCAATATTCTTGCAGCTCCTCTCTGTCATTTCAGAATCATTGCCTAGAGTTATTATATTTACTCTCGTATTAATCAATGCTAAAAATCAGGCGAGCAGCGGATGTGCGAAATAAGAGTGCTGCTGTTGATTTTGACCAACTTCGTGGCGCTTTTTTGCTGGCTGCAAATGGGAATTTCACGTTTCGTGTTCAGTTTCTGTCGTATATTTTATTGTTTCACTATTTATACGTGATGAGCTTGTTATAATGTGTTAATTGTTTAATCTGCATAACGTTTGTTATGTTTAAAACAGTATTTTACTCGTATTTTATAAAATTTACTCATTTTATTTACTCGTGCACGTACCTTATGACCGCAGATAGGTCTACTTCATTCCTTCGGCGGTTAGCAAATGTCGCGGTCGTTGTAAAGTTGTAAAGAATTGGGCCCTTTTAGAGTTGGAACAGATTCGAGTTTCAATGAATTTTGTTTTAATTTTCAATGAATTTAAAACTGCAGGATTAGAGAAAAAGCAAGATGCTTCGAAATGAACTGATCAAACGATGCTGTTCGCATTTGGATACAAAGTCTTCGCTGGCTAAAGGTAATCTGCTGCTTCTTAATCGATTCTGATTGTATAAATATATGACACATGAAGTTTCTATCGGATTTCTTATTTACACATCCAAAGAGAGAACAAATTAAAGGCATTCTGATAGTAAAAAGTCAAGCAAACTCTTGCAATATGTAGAATCGAAACTAAGCTAGAAATGACTTCTTGTTCCGCTGGTTCTCCTGAGGGGACGAGAGGGCCAATTTTTGAATTGTTTAATCTATCGAGGCGTTTTTCTTAATAAAACATTAGGATAAATCTTAAATTTTTGAATGATATATTACCCTGGATGCAAAAAAAAATAAACTTTTCGAATTTTTCCGTGTAGTTTACCTTTAAGAAACAGTAAGAATAAAAAAAGAACTCGTGTTTGAAAATTAATTTTTAAAACTACTGTTAACGTTTCATCCTTTTCCTTGTAAGCGAATACTAAAAACCTGCGACTCGCTGGACGATAACACACGCAGTGACATCTTGCGGATGCGCCAGAAAACTATGCAAGTAATCACACTTACTATTTTATTCGTTATGGTTTGAATTATAAAATCAATAGGAATTAGTCTATTGAATATGTATTGCTTAATTTTATTTAGCGATATAGCATATGTAACAATTTGTCATTAAATCCTTGTTATCTAACTAAAACTTTGACCAAGTGTGAGATCATTCCTCGATACTTTCACAACCCATATACTACAATACATCACTTATATTCTTCTTTGCTAGCATAACTTATAAGAGCAATTTAAGAACATGGTTAACAGTAAATGGACACTTGGTTAAGAATAGTAAATACTTAAAAAATAATTATGAAGTTAACCTTTGTCATTTATGAGAATGAAATTCTGATCTTTGTTAAAATGGAAACGACCGCCAGAAAGTGTTACTCGAATTGTACTCAATTGGAAGTTTGTATCCTTGTTATTAGGGAACTTGATATCAAATTTTGAAGTCGTTTGTTTAAATACAGTGGGTTTCAGCTACTACCATGATTAATTAATTAAAAAGGGGAAAATGGTAATATGGAAACCAGTTTAAATTTTGTCCGGTTGACCAGAACATCGTGGGATGTGAAGCTAAATTGATTTTTGAGAGGTTGAAAGAAGAGCTGGGGAGACGGTCAAAAATGAAAATTGGAAGATGGGATATACAGCCTTGTAGTATCAAATTTGGGTAATTCTTAAAATTGATTTAGTTGTAGGGGTTGGAATGATTATTCAACTTTTATCTTGATTGATCGATTGATTGCACTCTTTCGGTCATTACCCAAGCCTCATGACCATAGGTGAGAATGGGGACAAAGATAGATTTGAAGACGGAGAGCTTGGCTTTGTTACCCAGCTCTCGTTTCGTTACCACGGATCGCCACAGTTCACGTCTGACATAGCTTGCTGCACCGATCCGAGCATCCAATTCTTTCTCCTGCCGTCCATCACTCGTGAATGCAATCCCGAGATACTTGAATTTCTCCACCTGTCTCAATGAGGCTCCCCTAACATGGAGAGCGCACTGAGCAGGCTATCTTGAAAGGACCAGAACCTCAGTTTTAGCCACACTGATCTTCATCCCTGCTTCTACACATTTGGCTGCAAACCGGTCTAGTGCGTGCTGAAGGTTCGTGCGAGAAGACCAAAGGAGGACAAGGTCGTCAGCAAAGAGCAACCTCTCCACCAGGCAGTCACCCACACAAACACGCTCCTTGCCTCGACTGCCCCTGTCTATCCAGTCGCCTCCGGTGCGACTTCCGCATCCACGTGCGCTGCTTCAATAATGCCATCGCCTTCAGGCATCCACAAATGCGTATGTGCAGTTAACGGCCATGGCAGTGGAGCAAACAGTTCCCCAATGACTCCCTCGTAAAGATAATGAACAAGAGGGGATACCTTACAAGCGGCCAAAATGAGATTTCTGAGAGGTGTGGCAGGTGTTACCCTACAGATAGAGTGCACAGCAGCACAATAAGGGAGTCTTTAGGCTTTGAACTGCTACTTCTCCTCATTGAGAGATCTCAGTTGTGCTGTATGGCCACGTGATACGGATGCCGCAAACTGGTCTTCCTAGAGAGTTATTTTCCAAGCCAGTGGGTAAGAGACCAAGGGGTCTGCCTAGAACCAGGTGGCTAGACTACATGGAGAATCTGGGTTCGAGTCGCATGGGTATTACCAGGGAGGACATGCACCTGATGGCGGAAGATCGCGATCGCTGGAGATCCTCCATAGGGCTGCTGTCCCCGCGACCCTAGCGGATAAGCGGGTTTGAAAAGTAAGTAAGTAAATGTTATAGTCATCTACGTGTGACGAATCATCGAACTTCCATCATAGACCTCCTTCATCTGTACTGTGTGCCTCCCTGTGTCCGTGTAACATTTCTTTACTAGATCTCCGTTTCTTCTGTGTTTCCTCTGTATTTCATCCGAATTTCTCCACAAGTCCTGCATTCCATTTATGTTTTCGTCCTTCAACTTTTACTGTATCAATTGGGTGACTTTTTCATTGTTTTTCTTATATTTAATTTAATTTATTTGTGTTCATTTAATTAAAGGAGTGTTATTTATACTAATTAATATACAGTAAGTAAGTAAGATCGATTGATTGATTTGTGACGGTTTTATGCGGGGTTCCTACTCAAGGCAAGCTCCTCGAATCACTACCAATAGCACTCGAGACTAAGATACGTAATTCTAATGCTTAAATCCAGATGTGAATTAGGCTTGCTTACCTTCGATATGCAGCTACCTCCCCCCATAACCTGTCATTCATATAATAGAACTCACCCTCTTAATTTCCCTCTCTTATGAGACACAACGGAATCTTAATCTTCTAATAATTGGCCAACTTGTGATCGTATAGTGCAAATCTACGTAATAAAGTGTTCCACACTGAGTGTTAATAAATTACTACCCTCCTATGACCCATTTGTTCATTTTAGCAAATAAATTATAGATTGAAGCATGACGTATAATTAAATGAATGATATTTAATGAAAGTTTAAATTTAAGTGATATCAATACAAATATAAGATTCAAATAAAGCAATTTAAAATGAGATCCAAACAATATCAATAATATAATTACTATTTGTCAAATTTCATACATAAACCATAAGTGAATTAATAATTTTAGTTTAAAAGAACAATTTAACCCTGAACGTACTTAAGTCTACTAATTTTAATCAATCAAATTCAGACATGTGCTCTAGGCAATGTTCCCCTTAATTTCTTAACTAATTTCTATTATGCTATTTCGCTTATGCTTGAAATGAGTTCAGTTCCGTTATCTTTTAACGATGAGTTTCACATTAAATTACACTTTTTTCGCGTGGGCCCAATAAATATAACACAGTACTTAACTTTCGTGTCGACTCTCGAAGTTCCGCTGGATTTGCCGATATCGTCCGGCGCTCGTCCACAGCTGTCGTTCGTTTTCCCCGGTGTCCCGGCTGTCGCTGCGTTGATTCAGGCACCTCTCCTCGAGTTCCCAGATCGCCAGTCTCTTCGTCGCCTGCTCAGCTTAGAGCTCCAAAGCCGTCTAGCTAAAACGCCCGCTAGACTCTTTGTTCCCGCTCTACCCCACTGATAGGCACAGGCTCGCTGGTCCGTTGATGGTCACCTGAATTCTCGCATCACGCCGTCGGTTGCCGCGTCAACGTCCGTCCGCCTGCTCATGTAGTCGGAGCATGGATCGTCTTGCTAACGACCGCCCTTAGTCGTCCTTACATACGCCTCGAGCCGCCGTTGGTCAGCTTTCTTCTCTTGAGGTCAGATTTCGGCCACCGCTACTTTTATGAGTCCTGCTACTCTCAGTGTCTGTTATCAACTCTCTATATATTTTTTTTTATATCCCCCAAACTTTTTCTTGGGATATCCCGGCACTCTGGGATAGCTCCATTGTCTCCCAATTCTTGGAAAAGGCTGCACTGTCGGCATTGCTCTTTTTTATCATCCCATTTACATTATTCCCCCCTTTCTTGCTATTTTCGTGACTGATTTCCTCGTATTAGATCCCCCCTTCTATTGTATTAAATAAGGAGCATTCCAGGTGCCGTTAATCCCAAGAGCACATGTCTGAAAAAAAGGCCTAAAATAATAAATTTTAATTCCAAAATGTTCGAGGGTTAATTGAAACCAAATTCTAAAAGAATAAAGAAACTATGACTTTATGATCATTTGCGAAGCTTCGGAGAGTAAAGCCAACATCTCTTTATCTAAAATTATAGTTCGTGCTTCACTCGATTAGTAAAATTGCTAGAACAAGGATTTTTTATTACATTCCCTCCCCTATTGTTTCCCAATTACTGCAGTTTATGATTTACGTGCTCAATTGATGACAGATAGACATGGGTTGCTCCAACCCATGTCTATGTGTACATATTTAATATGTCACAGATTGATTGGTTGATTTATTGCTACCAAAGATAAGGAAAAAGGTAGCTTGGTGCCACACAGGAATCCCCACCAAGGCACCGAGAACAAAGACAAAAAGACAAATCACAAAAAAAAAACAAAAAACAATAAGTAAATATTAATGTAGTTATTGATGAAATTATATAATTATATAAAAGATCAAAACTGGACAATATTATAAAATACAATCAAAATTACTCTTAGCATTATGTAATTGATTAACACAAGATAAAATTTTGAATAATAAATTAAAAATAAAGCAACGAATATAAAACAATTCTCAATTTCTAAACCGTGTACTACAATTAAATGATGGTCAATTGTCATGAGATTACACCTTAGTCTTGTTTGTACCTTGATGATTACAAGAAGTGGAGAAGGAGAGGTCTCCCTCGCAGCCGATAGTTGTTTCACCTTACTAGGTTGCCGCAGACCACCTTCGACTACAGACAACTACAACCCTTGCATCAGAGTGACAAGTTGGAACTTTCAGTTGCATCGGATGTCACAAGTGGACTATACAAGTGAGCAGTACAAGTGATCAAAGGAGTACAATGACCAATCAGGTATTTTAAGAAACGGACTGTGAACCAAAATTTTGAATGACTACAGATGGAATTAATTTTAATGCCTGAACCAGTGATTTTGAGTTCGAATCATTATCAGTGTTGTGACTTTAAATACTCTTAAAGTGAACATTCTTGATGTTGCATACACTTGACTTTAATATTGTGTTTTCGTTGACGAACAGTAACTAATTATAACTTTAATGGAAATCTTTTATTGTGTTTCAATAACTATAAGTGAGCTTTTGAAAAGATGATCTTTTTTTCTTGCACTTTAAGAACTTTATGAACAGTAACCTTTAAATTGTGAAAGATTTAGCTAAATCAGTGATTTTGAACTTTGAATATTTTACCTGAACATAATCTGATTTACTGTTTTATTAATGAATTACGATTTTCAGGGAGCATTTAGAAGCAGTAATGTGAACTATTGAAAGACCCTGAATCAATTTTTATTTCGATATAAGTTACATGATCTTTATTAAGTCGATATTTACGAAGTTGATTAATTTAACGAGAAACTTTTAATTACATCACTACCTATATTTACTAATTAACCATTACAATCTTTGTTATCTCTATATTTTTGTGTCTATGTATTGTTTGTTGGATTTAATAAACTAAACCAAAGAATGGGGTGAAGAAGAGAGGGAGAGACTCGAGATTACCTATTTGGATGGACAAACGGAGATCATCGTGGACGACCACCCGAAGACAACAAACTACAGGTTTGGCTGAGCTTTCGATAAATCTATTTTGAAACAACGTTATGGTTTAGAAAAGTCTATCTCAGGATAAGTACTTTTCTCAAAAAGCAGAGTGATGTGGGACAACGATTTAAAATAATATTATTTTAGAATGAAGATAAGATATTAGTTAAGATTTGCAGTTGGAGTTGTATTATAATACAATCCTTTGCCAGCAATTTTTTTTATTTTCTTGTAATATGAAGACAGGATATTGAGGAGCCAAGGAGAGCGCCAGAAGACACCGTTGAAAAACTCTCGCCTCTCCTAGGGAGTCAAAGTCCAAGAACCGATTACAGCATCCATATTTTACGTCATCGAGAGAAGGGTCTCTTTCCACTCCCGTCAAAAGCTCTTTGATAAATAATTCAAGATTTGAACGTCATCGACACGATAAAGAACAACATTTGGTTTTCAGAGACATTCTGGAATGCAGACATTGAGAAGAGAGATGTATGTTGGAAGCAGCTGAAGTAAGATGTGCTAGAATTGTCCGGAGTAGATTTAGTCGGAACCTTTACAAGATAGACGTGTGCTGGAATTATTCCAAGGAAGAGTTGGTGATAGAACTATTGAAGCAGAAAATGTAGCAGCTGTCCGGAGGAATAGTGCCCGGACTGGTAGACGTAGACAGTCTGAAAAAGAAGGAAAAGATGCCAGCGGAAACCAACACACGAACGCCCGATCGAGCCATCTGCATCACCGAGGTAGGAAGAGCAGATCCGAGAGTGGAGCCGTCCGAACGTCGTGCCCTGCTGGACGCCTAGAATCAGCCGAGAGCCGCCGCCCTAGTGTAACCATTTCCTGCTGAGTTCGACGAGATGCTGATGCCATTACGACGCAGCTTTAACAATGTCCATAGTGGGTAAATCTCGAGATAATCCCATCATTTTCCATAACCTTTTCATTGTTTCGTTTTTGCTTTAAATGGGTATCAGAGTCAATTGCTATTAAGTATGATAAGAGTACATTCCAATTTTCAGAATAAAGGTAATAAAAGAGTATAACGGGAAGGAATTTAAAGCAGAAAAAAGGGTTAAAAAGGGGAGATAATAATTATTATTAAAAGCCTATTGTTTACTTATTTCACTACCTCTCTAACCGGACCTGTGTGCCAGAATGATATTATATATGTGTGGAGTGCCGGGATAGTTGGAGCACTGAACCCCACTGCATTTGAGCACCTGATCCTTGTTTAGCAATTTAAATCACGATTGCAGATATTTTGTATGGAAACGGACGTCACATTTTGGGCGCAGTAAAATCCTCCATTAAATTTTTATTCCAATTGAATCCCGGGTCCCACTTATCCACATTATTTTGTAATGTGGGTGGGTGAGTGGTGAGTAAATTCCTATAAACTTTTTAAATTATTGAAATATTATAGTAATAAGTTTTCCATTTCAATAAAAAATATTATCATAAATAATATCAAAAATAAAATTTGTAATATTGTAAACATTTTATTTTTCAATTTAAAAATTATTTGTTGAAAATTCTTTTTAAGGTTTTTATCTTTTGAATTTTATTGTATTCCGTTATTAGGGGCAAAAAATTTAATTGGCATTGCTCTCACGGAAAAACGTGGCAAATTCGACATGAAACTCTGCTTTCTCACGTTAGTGTTTACGTGAGTTTGATTTTTAATTTCAGCTTTTGAAAATGGCTAAATTGAACACCAAAAGGTCTAAGTATATATCTATATAAATAAATACTCTTAAAAATATTAATATATAATACTATAAAAATATATTAATATATAATATTATAAAAATATATTAATATATAATATTTCAATAACAGGTCTACAAAAAAAAAAATTTGTTTGGTGCCTGGAACGTTTGAACTGATTTTGATTTTATTTGATGTGTTGATTCCAAATATGAAAACGGTTTCTCTCTATCAGCTATAGTTTTTGAGATACAGCGCCATTAACTTAATGCACATTTACTATTTATGGTACAGAGGTGGAACATTGATATAACAGGTCTGGGAAAAAGTTCGTGGCATATTTTCCTGATAGATGGTCACGAATTTTACTAAAAAAAAAACCACTATGATTATCAGTGCCTTGGATACTTGGGCATTAAACTTGGTGACCAAGACAAAACGTGGGAACCACACGTTGTATGTAAAATTTGTACGGACCACTTACGGCAATGGACTAATGGACAAAGGGGAAGTCTGAAATTTGGTGTACCAATGGTTTGGAGGGAACCCAGAAACCACATTGATGACTGCTATTTCTGTATTGTGCGACATTGACATCTCGAAAACTATACCTGATAGAAGAAATATGAAGTTATTTTTGAATTCTACACCCTAAAATTACCTAAGAACACTTGAAAAATCGCCGGCACCAAAATGTGTGTTGACCTGTATAATCTAAAATCTCTTGACAATATTAAAAATTAAATTTTTTATAAAGAGAGAGAGTTTCACGAAAATTAATTACAATGTTTAAAATTTTATTCATGAAGTTACTTAGGATAATATTTTATATTGAAATAGAAAATTTATTGTTATAATATTTCCAAAAATTAAAAAGATTATATGAATTTACCCACCACTAACCCATATTATAAAATATTACGAATAGTTAAAAAAAAAAACATGGCTTGTTTTAAGTATTTATTTATTTTAATGTACTCCATGTACATTTAAATTTACAGTATATTTAGTTACGTTAAGGCCTACAGAACTAATTTAACTAACTGAAATATCTAACTATAAATAAGGAAGAACATGTGAGTGCGTCACACGAAACAATTTGAATGTGCGAGATTTGCAACAACATGAATTGAATCTGAAATGTGCGCGCGCACCGAGCTTTGCAACAATATGAATTAAATTAAGGTGGAATGTTGGTGCCAGATCAGTAGTGTGTGTGGCACCCCCTCTGGCCCCAATGCATGCCCTTATGCGGTTCGGAATGGCGTCAAACAGCCTTTGGATCCTCTCCGGAGGCAAGTTAGTCCACAGTTGTTGCAGCTGTCCCTCCAGATCTTGCAGGTTGGTACTGGGACGGAGTCGCTTTCCAATGTCATCCCACACACGTTCAATGATGGAGAGGTCTGGGGATCTTGCTTGGCCACGGGAGTGAGCCCTGAACGCGTGGTGCCAAAAGGTACCCCCCCCCCAACTACAGTGCGCACCCAGCGCGACAGGTGCAGGTTGTTTAGACTTGCGAGGAGGGGATGTTATTAAATCAAAGAGCAGGCGAGTATATCCACATGGACGGACATTTATTTCTTAATAGTACACTCGACTATCGCTAATCCGGTCCTCAATAGTCTGGCCTCTCAGTAATCAGGCACCCAATTCCCGAAATTGATGCTTTCAGTTTCATAGCTATGGAAGTTAAAACTTTTACTTTTGTGACGGGACGTGCACGATATTAAATTATCGTGCACGGCCCGACACTACAGATATGCGAAATAGGCATATCTGTGTTACTATTAGAAATTATTGGCTCTGAAAATATACCGGAAAAAAGATCGTATAGGGGTGACGCTGAGAAATATCAGGGAATAGAAAGGGAATTGGGGAGTTTCGTTGAATAAGCTAGATTAATCAATCTTAGGGGTATGAATGCTTACAAGAGAATAAAACTCAATCGAACCCAAAGGGTGAGTGACTGATCTCTCTCGACTCAAACAAAAAACAAAGGAAGATTTTTGTATTAGTATATCAGTAGAAAAGATTTTTTTTGTGTACTCATAAAATTTGTGTAATCGAGACAAGTTAAGAAAAGTAGGCCTAGAGCTCGCTTTTGTGTATGAATTAGGAATCGAAAAATACGAACAATGAGCAAGAGAGTGAAGGTGTGGTGTTGCCCAGACAACGAGAGAAGAAAGAGGAAGTTCCGAGAAAGAGAAATGAGAACAATAAAAATCAGGGTCAAGGTGGAGAGGAAATGATATGCAAAAAGTGAAAAAAGGACAAAGGAGGTAGAGATTTCAAAGCGTGTAGTCGACAACTAGCAGCAGAAAAAAAATTCAGCAATCGTCAACCTGAAGGCGACGGACAAGACGACGGCACCAGCGACCCAGCCGGCCTGGTAGGCCTATCCGATCCCGCATGACGAGAAGTGAGCAAGCGTGGGGTAAGCGAACGTGGTCAGGGGCTTGGCAACAGGTGAGTAGAACGCAGGGGTACACGGCGAGAATCGGTATCATGCTTCCTATGCCGGGGTACCTAAGTGAGTTTGACCTGTGCTGTCGCTCTCATCATGCGCCGCTCATAGACTGAGCTTGAGAGCGAGGACGAAGAGGCAGCAAAACCGGGCAGGCCTGACCGCGTAGTTCGGCAGTGGCAGTTTCGACACCGAGAGAGAAAGAGAGAGAGCCGGAATCAACGCACCCGTCGGAGTGGACAGCACCCGCAGCACCCAGAGAGAAAAGAAGTGAGAGTAGACGCGAATCCAGGAGAAATCATCGTATCGACATCACATGCGTCAATATTCAGATAAGTGCACAAAAACTAAATTTGCAAGCCTGCGCGAAAGTATTTCAGACTACAGAGTGTGTTATTTGTAATTAAGAAATGAAGACTGGAGTTTGCCTTGAGATTAAGACATTCTTGCTCATTACGTCTATTAGATAAGTAGAATAAGTCGTAGTTATTAAGTAAGTCGAGAGAGAGACAGTCTAATTATGAATTAAAGGGGTTAATTTTAATAGAGAACAAAGGGAGAGAGAAATTTCTGTTAGTGAAAGAATACAATAATCTTATTTTATGTAAAACGGGGTTGATAAAGTTCGATAAATTTTGTTTTGTTGTTTTGTGAGAATTTTTTTTTTTAAGGGGGAGAGAATAATTCTTGAAGTTTGTAACAGTACCTTGTTATTTTTTTTTTTGCTTGCTTATTTAATAAATGTGTTAGATATAGATTTGTTAAAGTTGTCTTGATTAGAAAAATAAATTTTTACATTTAAAATTAATTGGTTGGCATATAAACGTTACACTTGGGGTACTATTGAGCACAGATCCTTGACTAGTATTTAAAAAAAAGGAGGGGGAGGTGTAATAAAATTTTTTTTTTTTTTGCTTATTATGATGGTAAGCCTGACCTGCAACCAGGAGCAGAATATTGGGTAAAGGGGAGAGTGATAAAGGGAGAACTGGGAAGTAAGGTTGCTCTGTTCTTTTTTTTTGCCTATTGCTTGTTGTAATTTTTGCATTGTGATATATTTGACTGGCCTTATTAAAATATACGGGGGGAAGGAAAGGAGAACTACCACTATACGATCAAACAGAAATTTTTTCTTGCGGCACAGGTAATAGAGTATTAGAAATACCTTGGAATTTAAGAATGAATTATAATGCTAAGATTAAGTAAGTATTAGAAGAATAGCTGGGGTAACGTATGTAATAGCATAGGAGTACAAGCTAAGTTATAAAGTGCGTGTTTCTCTGAGTTGGGTATTGAGGTCACTGCTGTTACAGGGGGAGATAAGAGTCACTCGGATAAACAATTAGGGTTGAGACACGTAAGGGAGATATAACGTAATAATTAGTGGCAATACACTAAACACTGAGAAATACGGTAACGATTGGTGCTGTGACGTAACAATACACGAAACCCCGGGAAACAACATAACACTTTCAATTATTCTCACTCTTAATATGTTGTTGAAAAAAAAAAGTAACTTGAGCTGTTGCAAAAAAGTAGAAATTTTGGAGAAGTTGAAGAAAGGTTGTTCCCAAAATTTTGCTTTAAAGCCATTGGTTCAGAGTACAACGTCGGACGTGCCATATATTATTCTTGTATTGTTTGCTCTGTGTTGATCGAAAATTTGTTTTTCTTTATCTGACTTAACGATTATAGCAATTGTGGGATCCCTTTTTTTTTTTCTTTTTTTGTTTATCACAAATCATAGCAATTATATAATTCACATTCTCCACCTTATATACTTTGGCTTCCTTTGTAACTAATTGACGCTGTGACATAATGAATATGTCCCGACGGATATAAACTGATTTATATCCGTGTGGACGTAAGATTATAATCAAAATTTGAATTAGTCAAAATGTAAACGGGAAGAAATTAAAAGAAATCCAAAAATAAAGGGGTGACATTGAACAATCGGGCTGAAAATGGGAATGAATACAGTGAGAGAGAGAAAACAAGTAAAATAGCTATTTTTATTTATTGAGAATATTTATTTCTTTTTGCAAGTGTTCAGATTTATATTTATTGGCAATTCACTGTGAACTTTAAGGAAAGGGTTAAGAACCATCAGGAAATAAGGAAAAGAAATTTTTCTTTGGTGGGGGGGGGGGGGGGGAGAATCGCGATAGGAAGGGAAGGAAAAATAGAACAAAAGGGGTAGAAGAAATTCAGGGAAACGAAAAGTTCAAGGTTAGAGTTCCTTTACATAGAGAAAAGAAAATTCTAAGAAGGGAAAGATCATTCTGTTCTTCTCGGAAAGAGAAAGAAAAAGAGAAAAAAAAGGGAAAGGAGAATGAGAGGGAGTCAGTTAGAGTTTGGCAGTCTACACAGAATAAGAGGGAGATGAAATGTTGTAGTAGACAGTCAGACAAGAGAATAGAGAGCAGCGAGACACAGTCAGAGTGAAAAAGATATAGTGGAATGAGTTTTGTGGAGAAAGAGAAAAAGTTAAAAGGTATTCTTCCCCAAACGAGCATCACTACGGTGGCGGAGAGCTCTTCCAGCCGGAACGAGCGGATGACATCATGATAGTCAGCGACAGCGGAGCAGACGAGGTGCACAGGCGGCCAGCATACCGGAGCCAAGCCGAGAGCGACGACCGAGGCGAGTGACGGGCGGACGGATCGCCGGGAGAGAGCAGGGCCTACACCGGTAAGCTGGAGCCGTACATAGCGTAAGCACTATTACTTGGTGGGGCAGGACGGGGCGAGAAGGCGTATCTTGTGGGTTTAAGCAAGGCGATTCTCGAGTCCTGAGCCGGTAGTAGTGGCTAATACGTGGGACGGTTCCAGTGGACCCGGTGAAGCTGTGGCCAAGGAGCAGCGAGCGGCGACGGGAGAGCCAGCTACGTGGCCAACACGGAGGAAACCTTGCGGTAGCGATACGACGGGGTCGGCGAAATACAGCGGAGTCGGCAAAATAACAACGAAGGAGGCGGCTGCAACGGATCGACGCAAGCCGGGAGCAGAATAAGGAGAAGATAAGGTAGTGAATAATTTAATTGGGCCCAACGCATGTGAAATAACTTTCTTTTTTTTCGTTTAATTATTTGCCAAAATTAATTAATGAAATAAGAGTAGAATATAGTTTGTTATCCAAGAAACTCGAATGCAAAGGAACTCTAAGATTAGTTTAATTTGATAAAAGGGGGTTAGGAGGGGAGACTCTGAACGTAACACCGAATTGCCAATTATTATTTGATGGTTATTATTATAATGGGATTTGAAATTGATTAGGCTTTGCCATTTGTGTTACTTTTGTTTCGTGTTGTTTTTTTTTTCTTTGATTCAGCCTAAGTACCATTGAATTTAAATTTGTGTAGGTTTTATTTTTTTTTGTTGTATTTTCCCTCCATGTATGGGGATGCCATAATTAACCAAATTCTCTTTGTTTTGTTTCTTTGATTTTATATCTGATTTGACCTGTTAATAAATAGCTAGTGCTAGTAAATTACGTTTATTTTCACTCATTGTCGTCAAGCAAATTTTCAGCCTGAAGGGGAGTAAATAATTGTTAAGCATTTACCGTACGATCACGGGGAAAGAAAAAAAAAAGGGGGAGGGTATAATTGTTAAATATTTGCTATACGATCACGGGAAGGAGGTATATTCTTTTAACAATCACTTGTTTAGATGTTAGTGGGGTATATCTTAAGATCATTTTGGCCAACACGAACTATTGGGTTATAGATAGGTTAAGTAGACGGTAAGTATAGGTAATTATATCAATAGGGAGATATAAGAGCATATATATACGCCGTCACAACGCACTATTGTAGTTATCTTATCATACTGCGTTAGGTGCCTGCATTGCCGATGGTTTGATGGTATGATGGGATGTCCCCCATGTGCTTTCTTTTTTTGTGTTGTTTTTCTTCCTCGATTTTTTTTGGTCGATGTTGTTAGCTGATCGGTAACAGTCTGAATGAGTGCTTTTAGCGTTCACCACTGGAGGGCATTGGGTCTACTGTGGCTAGCAACCAATTGGAGTGTATGCGTGTTGGAAGTCCGGAAGCATAATAAGAGGAGGGGTGAATGGAGAGTGAGAGCAGATTATGACATGGTAACAGAGGAATAGCTGAAGAAGTACAGCACCTTAAGAGACTTATGACCAATAACTATTGTGTGCAGGTAATCACATCCCCCTGGATTGGACTGGATGCCAAGGAGGACCTGCCTCCACAGAGAAAGGTAAAACTATGGCATTGCTGCTATCCTCATAATTGATGCTAAACTCTAATAAGTCTAATCGGAGAAGTAGACCTGGGCTTATGTGAGCAAACCATCTGGTGTCATCACAGAAACTTTAGTTTCAATTCCTTATATCTTATTACTACTATTAAAATTTGCACTTGACTGTCCATATTTGTCTTCTCTGTTTTCATATATCATTAGTCTTAGAGTACAACATTGGCACCCGAGCAGGGACTATGATGAATGAAACAGAAGGTCAATTAATGGCAGGGCCCAGTAATGGGTGGGGAGGGAGAAGCCTCACCTGTAGGGTGCATTCACCTATATGATCCCGTCATTTACGGGGGATGAGGGGAGCGTCAATATTAGTGTTTTCCTGTCGATGATCGATAGCATTATGGTGGCCAAAGTGGCCAATTAGAAAGAAGGGCTTGTGAAGGGGGTATTAAAAGCTAAACTAAAGGGAACAGCTGCTAGGAAGCTACACGAATTCAAGCTTTATGAAATTTAAAAATATGAAAAATTGTGCAAAAAAATGTTAAGAGTTATGGGGCAGAAAAAAACAAGGACGTTCAGATAGAATTTTTTTAATGCCACCCAGACAAAACACGAATCAGAAGATGAATTTGCATGTCATTTGGAAAGACTTTGGGATGATGTCGTTGGAAAGAAGCCCGAGCTAGCTACCAAACAAAGGAATTCCTGCTGGATTGCTTTACAGACACTCTGCTTCCATGCCATAAAACCATTTTAGCCTGTAGATCACCTAAAACGTATCAAGAAACTGTGAAAGTTGTAAATGAATCAGAAGACTTGCAGGAAGGTAGCTCTGGGATAGCATGTAATGCTACCGAACAAACTGATCCTAGAATGATAAAACAGCTAGAACCAATATTCAGATTAAAATGAAAACCTGAGATGAAGAGAGTAGGTGGGGGGGGAGGAAATTGTGGAACTAGCTATAGTCAGGGGCATGAGAGTTGGCCACTTCGTAGGAGAGAAAATGAGGATTTAATCGTGCTAAAATAAGGGAGTGCAGGGTATTGGTCTTCTTCCCCTAACTCCACCCCAAAGTTGAAAAGTTAAAAAATTAACTTACGTCAGTAGGGGGAGTAGAACCTCTTAAATAATGTTATTTATTTTATCCTATAAAGTGTCAATTCTCAGGCCCCTGACTATAAGAAGATAGAAGCCTTGCAAGCACAGCTAGGAAGGGAAGGGGAAGGAAGGAAACCCATAAGAAAGGTTATAGAATGCCACCGATGAGATAAAAGAGGACACTGTGCTCGTGAGTGCAGGTCTCAATTTAATCTGAGAACGATTGCCCAGGAAAACCAGTCATAGCAATCTGTGAATAATGAGGCAAATCTGGTTGTGGTCAAGAAAGGTAGTAAGAGCTCTGTAGAATTAAAGCTAAGATAGTAGACACAATATGTATAATGATGCTAGACACTGGATCAGAAGGGGGGGGGGACATCATCAATCGTGTATTAACGAAATCCATCTTCTGGTTTATCGACTACTAATGCACAGGAACGCCGCTCTCACCTAATTCACAGAAACTCTGCTCTTGCCACGCGTGTATTGAGTAGTCCTAATGTGTTGCTAATATCTGAGAAACGGATATATACAATTGAATCTGTGAGAATCGAAAGGGGATAAGTGCAAGAAACTAAAATGTTCAAAAAACTGTTTTATCTTAATAGTTATTAATACAAGTTTAAATAGAAGTGTGGGTATAATAAGGTACATCACTGTGACTAATATACGCATAAATCTATTTTCTTCTTTTAATTATAAGTTGTGTAGATGCTGGGTCAAGGCAGTGGACTTTTGTCCCCTTTAGATCCTCAATAGGGAGTAAAAACAAACCAATATGAAATTATTTTTAATGGCTAAAAAAAACCCACTACTATCATAAAACTTCATATGAAACTGTCAATGAAGGTTCATTGTTCATTCGTTCATCTCAGAGTCTGAGTCACAGTCTCCTCCTGTGTGCAGCAAGCCTTTTACTTTGGCCCTCTTGATTATGTTTTTCTTATGTGAGAATCATCTCTGGTTCTCTTTTTACCATTAACTTCTTCCTCATTTGAATCTGACATTTTTCAGGTTTCAAATTACAATGAGTACCAGTAGCACTTGGGGTGCATTTAGTTTCAAAAGCGGTTTAGTTGAATATTATCCCCTTTTGATTCTCATTAAATGCAAATGGGTCTCAGTTACGAGCATAACTTTCCTACACAACTATCCCCTTTAAATGCTTAATCATGTAGCTCTACATACGGAGGGTTGAATCAGATAAAATGAGACGACTTTAAACGCCACGTATGACCTTGACGGAATGTGATTTGCATGACTCGTCCACTATTCATGGGGATTAGCTTTGTATACACTTGTTGCTGTTATTTGGAACATTTTGTGCTGAAACATGGCCTCCAAAATCACAACTTTTTGGGAAGGGTATATGTTTGGTCTTTCCGACGCTAACTTCAGTCTTTCGTGCATTGTGGAATTGTGCAAACAAAATGGTATTATGGTATCCAAAGCTACGGTGGGTCGAATAATCAAAAAGAACAAATTGCGACCATCTAATGAATGTGGACGAGCAGAGAAGCAGACCAGAAACAAGCCCCAGCCAACTCGCCCAGCTCAGGTGGTGCGAGAAATCCGGTCTGAAGTGCTGAAAGAAAATCTACACCCACACAGAAGTCTAGCCCAAAGGAAAGGTATTTCACAGGCAACAGTCTCCAGAATAATTCATGACAATCTTGGGCTGGAGCGACGTCATAAAGCGCGCGGTCACAGACTGTCGGCCAGGCACGTGCAGGAACGATTCACCAACGCCAGAAAACTGTATGAAAACCATCTTGCAGGTTACCGATGGAAGTGGGTTATCTCCTTGGATGAAGCTTGGGTGTACCCCAATGACTCCAACAAACCCAGGGCAGTTTACTATCGCGAAAGAGGGGGTAAGGCCAGGTCCGATTTTGTCCGAAGGTGCAAGGAAAAGTTTTCAAAGGGCTTCATGGTGGTTGCTGGATATTGCTCACGTGGACTGCTCATTATTCGTCGAGTTCCTGGGAACTGTAAAATTAGTGCAGCTTACTTCCAGAGTAATGTAATGGACCACATATATCGACAGGATATCCCACGTCTGTACCCTGGTGAGCAATCAAAAGTTTGGATCCACATGGACAAGGCATCAAGCCACACTGCCGAGTCATCTGTGGCTTACTACAGGAAGATGGAACAGGAGACGGGCATAAGAGTTATTCCCTTCTCTCACGTGCCTGTAAAATCTCCAGATGCATCACCGATGGATTTCTGTGGTTTTGGTCTCCTGAAACGACGGCTCGGAAGCCGCCGACCAAGAGCCGTTGATGGGCTATGGAAAGTGTGTCAGCAGGTGTGGAACGAACTTCCCATGGAGTCCCTCAAACTCAGCCTACTTCAGTGGAAATTACGGTGCCGGGCGATAGTCCAACATTCTCACATCAAACACAACTGATGGTGGCACCATGGTATTACAACATCGTAACAGAACTGCAAAGTCGTCTCATTTTATCTGAATCAATCCTCCGTATGTAGCAATGATTCCACCATTACCTGCATTTCCACAAAACATGGACTTAACCCGTTTTGATTCTCACCGATTCAATTACGATGGAATGATTTGACTGAAGTTAGGCCTCAGGGGGGGTCATCGAGAGAGAAAAAAAAACTATAAAAACTAAATCCAAATTGATAAAATATTAACAATTTAAGGAGATAAAGAAAAAAATGTCAGTTGTGGCTCGATTGGATCCTTAAGCAATAACATAGATCTCATGGACAGGCCATCAATTGATGGCCCCTGGATAAAAAAAAAAAAAAAAAAAAAAAATATATAAATCCAAATCATTCGTTGAACAATTGAGGTCAATAAGTTAATTCTTGAAATCCCATAATTTGTTTGAAATAATAAATTTGAGATAATTTGTTTTATTGTGTTCGAGTTATTTTTTGAGTCAGAAATCAACAAATCCAATGTTGCCACATGGATGATGCAAACATCATGGACAAACAAAAACAAGCACCCCCCCCCCTGCCCTCTTAAAAAAAACAAACAAAACCCCTCACCTTTTCGAATTTTTTTTATTTGCCATTGTACCGAGTTGTGTTCAAAATCTTTTATTCTTAAGTATAATATTAGAAATCTTGACAATGGGGAACATGCATGAAAATTTTATAAAATTGTATTCGATAGTATTCGTTATCAATATCATGGAATGATGATTCGTTTTTTCTAAAAATGTATAGTTATTTTTTAAAAAATTATGAAAGATAGGACCTCATAAAAATGCTACGTCATAGCACTCTGTGCCCTGACATCACGATCCTCCTGAGTCTATGGCTTTCTCCTACGTTGACAGTACTAAGTCTCCTGAAAATATCGACAAGAAAACAGTGTACAAACCCAGATATTGTTTTGTACCCATCTGTACAAACACGTCAAAGTCTGTACCTGATAAAAGTTTTCTAACAGATCCCAAAAACCCTGAGAAAAGAAATAAATTATTTTTGGCAGCGAGGAAGGATAAAGCTATCGTCATGCCATCAGAGAGAAATTGACAATGTATTTTTGCGAAGACCATTTCGATGATGGTTTTTTAATTAAATAAAAGCACATGTGAATTATCATTTAAAAAATTCAACAACTTGTCAATTAAATACTGACGAGACAACACGTCCCCCCTCCCACCAGACTCAAAAGAGTTAAGAGATTGAATAGCATTTTTTAAAACTTATTTTAGTGAACACATGTTTCCCCAATTACAATGTTCACTAAAATTTACAATTTTACAAGTTAAAAGTTTTTTCAAATATTTTAAAACTTGCGATATACACAATGTGAAGTATCAGGTCGTTGCATATCAAATGTCGGATTGCAGAGGTCATCTTTAATAGCCTTCTAGAAAGGACACCTTCACATGTGCTATTCGAAATAATCCCCATTGCAATCCAAACATTGTTGCCAATGATTTGGCAGCTTCTCGGGCCCTCTCCAATAGAATCCAGGTCACGGGACTCAATAAACTCCCGGAATGTGTTTTCAACGTCTTCTTGGGTTAGGAATGTTTTCCTCTGGAGAAAATGTCCAGGCTTTGGAAAAGATGGTAGTCGGTAGGGAAGAGGTCCAGAGAGTACCGGGGGTGTGGAAGCACCTCTTAGTCCAGAGCCTGTAGCGCCTGCATAGTTGTTTGTGCAACGTGCGAAAGCGCATTGTCATGCAGCAGAAGGACGCCTTTGTGATGCGCAAGTGCAGGTTGTTGCTGACACAGTTTTGTGTGCATACGATGCAGTTCACGACAGTAGGTTGCAGCAGTGATGGTCTCCCCCTGCTGCAGGAAGCTGTAATGCACTACACCACAGTTGTTCCACCAAACTGTAACCATGAGCTTCCTGGGGTGCAACGGGGTTTTAGCGAACTGTTGCAGGGGTTCATGAGCATCCAGCCACTGTGCTGACCGTTTCCTATTGTCATATAGGAGCCACTTCTCGACGCAGGTGACAATGCGATCAAGAATCCCCGCTTCATGGCACAAAAGCAATTCTGTATACACCTCCAACCGATGCTCATTTTGGTTTTCCATATGTTCATGTGGGACCCATTTGTCCTGCTTTTTCACCTTGCCGATGGTCCTAAGGTGTCTACTGACAGTCGACACTGATACAGTATGATCCCCTGCAAGGTTCCGAACAGTTTTTGACGGGTCCTCTTCCACAGACCGCTTCAGATCAGTGTCATTCAATACGTTGGACAGTCTGCCGCGTGGCTCATTTTCCAGGTCCATCACTCCAGCCCAGAGTTTTCGGAACCAACGTTGGACAGTATGTTTGTTTATGGTGCCTACACCGAATACCTCATTGATGTTTTGAGAGGCATTGATGCAGTGTGATTTAACCTGAACTCGTAATCCATTATCACACGGAATTTGTATGAAGTCATGACTATCTTTGCTTGGGTTCAAACGCTATTAAAAATCATCGCAGACATGCAAATTTCAGGCAGCTGGTCGCTGATAGGTGTATCTCTGGGAATGTACCACTTTGTTATTGGTACTTGCTACTAAACGTGGAAACAGTGCTGAAGCGCGAAACCCACCTCGAAATCCGACATTTGATATGCAACGACCTGATACAAAAAATATATATATACAAGGTGTTTTTGAATTGAGTACAGATTTTTTGGGAGATGATAGAAGAGGTCCTTAGAAGTATTTTTTGTCATATGAACATGGGGTCCCCGCAGCTCCGTTTACTTACAATACTGCATTGAACAATCAAATGACACCGGGACGCTGTGTGTGTTGGTAGGCTAGATTATTTTATTTTTAACAATTAACAAGCAATCTACTGTAATAACTTTTAAAGTAATTGTTTGCAAAGAAATTTCAAGGTGCACGTGCTTGTTTGTTGAAAAGTCTTAAGACAAACTTCGTCAAGGAGATTCCATGGTATCCAACCCCTTTGTAAAATACGATTAGTCCATATGTAAATGAACTAATCGCAATCTGGGAAAGCAGTAGGTAAAGATTTGTTTTAAAAGTTATTACAGTAGATTGCTTGTGTAATGTACAGGGTGATTTACATCGAATGTAAAATACTTAAAGGGGGTATTATAGAGGTTAAGATAAACACAAAACGTCCTATGAACATGGGTTCAAATATGAACGATAACTGAGATATGAACAGAAATAAAAATGCCGCTACCAATATCAACAAGTTAATAACTCAGATTCTGTAAAGCCTAGATTAATGAAATATGGAGGAATAACATAGCACATAAGACTGTGTATACCTTTAAAGTTTGATGTAATTCTAACAAGAAGTTTCCAAGTTACTCATTCAACATCATAATACGTGTTCACTTGTGAGTACTAACTAGCACTTGTCACAATTTTGACTGTGTAACTCGGAAACTTCTCGTAGGAATTCAATCAAATTTTAACGGTATACACAGTCTTATGTACCTTGTTATTCCCCCAAATTGCATTAATCTAGGCTTTACAGAACCTGAGTTATTAACTTGTTGATCTTGGTGGCGGCATTTTTATTTCTGTTCATATCTCAGTTATCGTTCATATTTGAACCCAGGTTCATAGGACGTTTTGTGTTTATCTTAACCTCTATAATATCCCCTTTAAGTATTTTACATTCGATGTAAATCACCCTGTATATATAAGCGAGAGTAAACTTTTTATTACTTACTTACTTACTTTTCAAACCCGCTTATCCGTTAGGGTTGCGGGGGCAGCAGCCCTATGGAGGATCTCCAGCGATCGCGATCTTCCGCCATCAGGCGCATGTCCTCTCTGGTAATATCCAAGCGACTCGAACCCAGATTCTCCATGTAGACTAGCCACCTGGTTCTAGGCCGACCCCTCGGTCTCTTACCTACCAGCTTGGAAAATAACACCTGCCTAGGAAGACTAGTTTGCGGCATCCATATCACGTGGCCATACCAGCGCAACTGAGATCTCTCAATGCGAGGAAGTAGCACCTCAACATCTAAAGACTCCCTTATTGTGCTGCTGTGCACTCTATCTAGTAGGGTAACACATGCCACACCTCTCAGAAATCTCATTTCTGCCGCTTGTACCCGCGATCGCACTCTTTCGGTCATTACCCAAGCCTCATAACCATAAAGATTAAGATTTAAAATAAAACAAACTTTTGGAAATTTACTTTACAAAAATAAATTTAAGCATACCAGTAGTCGCTTAAATATATTTTTTATAGTACATTCCAGAAAGTTAGTTTTATTTATTTTAAACCTTAAAAAAAATAATAGATCGGCTTTTATTAGTTTCGGATATGCTGCCTGAAGCAGTGAATGATCGCATTTCTTCCAAAGGCACTATGCGGTGGCTTGCACTACGATTTATTTCTTTAAATATACAGGGTGATTCAGTCAATTTCTGACCATTTCAGTACTATGATTTATTGACCCATTAATGTTTACACACTTAGCATTTCAGTATGATAATTTAGGCAGTTCGGAGTTTTTATTCCCATGGAAAAGTCTTGATGATATGCTGAATGTGGCCACCACGAACGTTTTGAACTGCTCGTAGCTGAATGGTGAAGTTGTTCATAACTCTGTCCAGGATTTCTGCGTCCACAAGGGTGCAGCAGTCGATGATGCTTTGTTGCAGCTGGTCTAGGGTTCTTGGTGCTGTAGTGAACACACTGTCTTTCAGGAACCCCCAGAGATAAAAATTACATGGCTTTAGGTCAGGACTCGTCGGGGGCCAAAGAAAGCCACCCCCGAATCGATCTGGAAACCTGTTTGAAATGACACGATTTCCGAATTTCTGATTGAGAAAGTCTAGCACTTCATTAGTGGAGTGAGGCCTAGCACTATCCAGTTGAAACCCTTGATGTCGAAGCGGTATAGGCCTCTTTCTTACCTTGGGGATGAAGAAGGTTTCCAACATGTTAAGGTAAGCCTGTGACGTTGCGGTGCCCTCAAAAAAGAATGGACCAACGATGTCTCTTTTGGAAATCGCGCACCAAGCCATAACCTTTCGTGGATGAAGAGGTGACTTACGGGTCTCATGAGGGTGCTGGGAACCCCAAAAATGAACGTTGTGTTTATTAACGTCGCCTGACAGATGGAAGAAGGCCTCATCTGACACCCACAGGTTTTCCACAATGTCCCGATTGGCTTCCATTTCTGCTCCAAACTCCATCGCAAATTGTTGTCGCTTCTCTCTTCCAGTGTCTGTTAACTCCAGATAAACATGGATCTTATACGGGAACAGGTGTAAATCCTTTCTCAAAATTCGCCACGTCGTGGTATACGACAGCCCTTCTTCAATGGATAGGCGGCGAACAGATTTTTGGTAGGGGAAGCGACCAACCTTGTGCGAACATATTCGACAACTTCGGCTATTCGAAAACTAGCTTCGCTCCCGCATTTTTTCTTGCCTTTAACACATCCAGTGGCACGAAATTCCTTGACAAAATCCATGATTGCTTGCCTGCCTGGTGCGTCTCGACACTTATGCTCCTTCCGGAACTTTCTTTGCACGGTTAGAGGTGATTTTGTCTCGAAATACCATTCGACAACCTTGCCTTTCTGCTCTGTTGATAAAGCGGGTGCCATTTTTCAACAGTACGATTTTCATGCAGCGCCGTTGCAACAATACAAACTCCCAACTATTTAGAAATTCGATATGGCGCTTATATTCTTTCAATTGTTTTGTAGTATATGGGTTGTAAAAGGATCGAGAAATGATTCAATCAGAGTCAAAGTATTAAATGAAACAAGGGCTTTAATGTCTAACAATAATCAAACAACATTCTAACAAGATGAAAACTTAAAATTCTAATATATACAAACACTACGGATCTTAAATGAACTAGAACTCAATCCAAGTTCGTCAGTAAGCAGTAGGAACAAACATGATTGCAAAGCTTACATAGTGATAGGTCAACATCCTTTCCTAGTACTTAATTCCCAATCCAAGATAAACATACTTAAATGAATTAAAATCTAGAATTCTATCTGAGAAAACTAATAACAAAGGGAAATTCAAAGTTTGGCAAGACTAGATACATCTAATGTTGTAACAAAGGATTTTACTACCTTACATGCTGGGACGAGGCTGGCGGCAACGAGGTCGAGAGAGAGCTGGAGACAAGTGCTGGTCAGGAAGACTGATTCTGGAATGCCTTTCAAAATTCCCGCTCCCCTTTTATATCAGAACGGAATTCGCAATGAATCCTGGGATACTCCCTCTGGTGGCGAGGTCAGAACTATCCATAATACTTCCGGAACAGGGGGGGAAAGGATCGATATTGAGATCAGAAGTGATACACATTCCCAGCATGCAAAGCAATAAGCTTAGCCTAGACATAATTCACAAATGGCAAAATACAGATATCACAATTCAGGATCAACAAAATATACGCTAACCTATGAGTAATAAAGTGTTCTAGGCTTCGAGATTCCTGCAATATCAAAATTAATTTACAAAAGCAATAAATAAGAATCTATCATAAGAACAAAGAGAGGAATCGAAAGGTAGGCCTAACCGCCCACATGGTGCGCAAAACATCGATTCTTAAATCGAAGTATCGATTTATCATTTCATTGTTTTCTGAAACATCGATTCTTGCACTGCCCCTAAATAGATAAATACATATAACAAAACTTTACTACAATAAAATTAATAATAACACAACTGACAACGTCACATTACTCTCCCAAAAGGAGCTGAGTAAAAGCGGGGGGGGGTCCTTGTCCGTCACTTATAGTCCCTTGTTGTGTAGCTGTTTGTAGTCCACCTTGGGTCCTCTTCTTAGCGAGTAGTGGCTGTCATCCTTGTCGGTCTCCTCGTCTACCCTCTGCTCCTGAGGTGCCTCTGGTTCTCCAGAAAATGTTTCCCGCTGGTGAGACTGCTCCTCATTGAAGGCTTCCTGTGGATCCTCGCGCTCTGTGGCTCGTTGTGGTTCCATACGCAAGCTGGATTGGTCCTCCACCTCAGACATGTTAGGCTCAGGTTGCCGGTGCACAGGTTGATTATGGTCGGGCTCGCAGCCTGTGTGCCCCTGGTTTCGTCGTCTGCGTATCTGCACTGGTGGGTCGTCTTCTTCACACTCCGATTCTGTGGGCTCTTCACTATGAGCCCGCGTGCTCTTTGCTGGCTTCCGATTGCCAGTCCCGGTCCCATAGCATGGTTTCAACCGGTCGACATGTACCACCTGTCTGTCCTTCCTCCAACATCCCTCTATCTCATAATTAACCCCAGATAGAATCTTTCTTACCCTGAACGGACCCATATATTTGTGTCCCAGTTTATTCTTTCTCCCTCCCTTACGCAATAACCAGACCTTTTCTCCCAGAGAATAAGTTTGCAATCCATGTCTGTTCCTATTTCTGCGAAGTAAACCCCTACGCTTGTTTTCCTGACTAAGTTTTTCTGCCCGTTCCCTGGTTCTCATAAGTCTGGCAACGAGCTCAGAACGATAACTCTGAATAGAGGTCTCTCTATTATCTTCAGTTTCCCAGGAGAGAGGAGTTCTGGGGTCGAACCCATAGAGGAGGTAAGCTGGGGCCTCTCCTGTGTTGCCGTTGGGATTAGTACGTATGGTAAACAGGGCCTCCTCCAATCTCTCATCCCAGTTTCGCGAATCATCATCACATAGGCTTCTTAGAATCTCGATAATGGATTGGTTCAACCGCTCCACTAAACCGTTAGAATTGGGTCTGTAGGCTGTGGTATGGTGCAGGTCTATCTCCAGATCTTGACACAAAGTTTTCAAGAGCTCAGAAGTGAAGTTTGCCCCTCTGTCTGAGATTAGTTCTTGGGGTATTCCATACCTGCATACGATATGCTCCATGATTGCCTTGGCCACTGTTCCAGCCGCCTGGTCAGGGAGAGCACAAGCCTCAGGAAATCTGGAGAAAACGTCAATGCACACCAGAATATGTTTATTCCCCTTCAGGCTCTCAGGTAAAGGACCGATCAGATCCAGAGAGATCTTCTGAAAAGGGAAGGAAGCAGAGAGACCCTCCTGAAACGGGGCCTTTCCTTTTGTTAGTTTGCATTGTTGACATACCCTGCACCTCCTAATGGTGTCCTTCACGTCCCTTTCCATACCTGGCCAGAAGTACCATCTCCTGAGGTTCCTGAGAGTTCTACTTACTCCCTGATGCCCTGCTAGGCTACCTGAGTGAGCTCTCTCCATGAGCTCATGTCGCATAGACTTACCTACGCAGAGTTTGTTTCGATTATTGCCAAACTGTCTCATTAACATCTTTCCTTCAATTATAAATCCCTTCCTCCTTCTCTTTCTTTTAATAAGGGGGGACATAAAAGGGTCTGAGTGTTGGGAGTCTACAATTTTCCCGATCAAAATCTGGTTACTCAGTTGAATGACAGCTTGGACTTCCTTTGCCGGTAGTCTAGAGAGTAGATCAGCTATGCCATTGTCTGACCCTTTTTCATGCTCTACCCTCAGATTGTATTCTTCAATTTCCAGGGACCAACGAAGCAATCTCTGATTGGAGTGCTTCAGGTTCTTAATGAATGCAAGTGGCTTGTGATCGCTACGCACAATTACAGGGAACCTAAAATGATGTGGCGAAATTGCCTAAGTCCCATCAGGATGGCCAGGGCCTCCTTTTCGATAGTACTATAGTTCAGCTGAGCTTTATTGAGTTTGTAGCTGAAGAAGGCTATGGGCCTAAGGTGCCCATCTTTCATCTGATGGAGAGCTGCTCCGGTTGCTCCTATGGAGGCGTCAGTGAACAAAATGAACTCTTTGTCATAGTCTGGGGGGACTAGCACTGGCTGACTGCCAAGTACTCTCTTAATTTCACAAAAGGCCCTCTGGCAATCCTCAGACCATTTGAATCTGGTACCCTTTTTGGTAAGGTCTGTAATGGGTAGCAGGGTATTGGATAAATTGTTGATAAACGGTCTGTAGAAGTTAACTGCTCCCAATAAGGAGCGTACCTCCTTGACACAAGTCGGAGGTGGGATCAACTCGATGTGCTTCACATTCCCGGGGTCTGGGCTTATGCCTTCTGCCGAGATAATGTGTCCCAGGTATCTGACACTGGATACACAAAACGAGCATTTGGATTTTTTCATAATGAGATTTCTCTCTTTAAAGATTTTAAGGACCCATTCCAATAGTTCCATATGTCTCTCAAAGGTTTCAGAATAGATGAGAATGTCGTCCTGGAACACGTATATTCCCTTTCCCAGGTGTTCTTCCAATACCTCTGACATAAAACCCTGGAATGCAGGTGCTGAGTTTTTCCCACCCTGGGGTAGCCGCGTCAGCTGAAATTTTCCCCAGGGTGTCTGAAAGGCGAAGCACTCACGTAGGTGCTCAGCAAGGGGGATTTGGAAATACCCGGAGTTGAGATCTATTACGGAGAAATATTTCTGCCCATTAAGGCTCTGAAAGATCTCATAGGGTCTGGGCATCGGAAAGTCGAGTCCTTGGGTAATATTGTTGACTTTATGGAGATCCAGGGTCATACGAATATCGCCATTCTCCTTTTCAACTAAGAACACTGGGGAATTCCACCTAGATTTGCTGGGCTCGATGATACCAGCTTCTCGGTACTGATCTATGCGTTTTTTGAATGAGGAGAGATGCTTATGCGGTATCGGGTACTGTCTTACGAAGATCGGCTCCTTCTTGTCGATCTCAAAGTCAATGACCGCGTCCTTCACACCATTGAGGATCTCGATCTCTTCTCCAAAGTGGTCTGCATGGATATCTATGAGCTTATTGAGCTCACGTCTCTGATTCGAAGTCAGAGTGTTGTTACGCTGGGTCTCTATCTGTAACCCGTTACATTCTATTATGACCGTCTTAATTAGATCAGTACCTAGGATAGCTTGGTATTCACGACCCTTTAAATCCATACAAATAAATTTCTGACACCCTGATATCCCTTCTTTAGAGCTAATATTCGCCCACAAAGCACGATTAACTGATTGGATCTGCCCTCCTATTCCTTTGACGAGGATTGCTACTTCCTCCCATGTCAC
>JAHWFO010031089.1:222473-241498 GCA_023313115.1 Rhysida immarginata | reverse complement strand
TGTGACATTCGTCAATTACAACGAATTGTAACTTCTTCGTCTATCCCCCCCTCTCCACGTGCTGATGAATCATCGCCTGTGAACAAAGACGGGAGACCCCAAGTCACCAGTGACAGCCCCGGAAGTTTTGTGACTGATTCGGATCGTGACCACCAGGGGGCGAGGAGATCGGAATGGCAGGCAGCCAATCAGGATTGTGCTAACGCGCATAGAATTGTGGGTAATGCTAGGGGCATATATAAGGCGGGTCTTTCAAACGATGGGCATCGTGGATCGTGCCTACCTAAGAGAACCTATGCTGAATGCGTCTCGTCAAGACCTTGCTACTAGATCTTCACAACTGTAAGTACCTTGTTTCTATGTATCCCCTAGCAGCCCCTTCTATGCGGTTAGAAGCCTCTCCCAAGCCGGGAGTTTGCTTGGTCTCTCGTACTAACTGATCTTGATCGTGTTTTATTATTATTGTACTTCGCGTCCGTTAGGGATGGCGTTGTTTATTCATTTTATCTCTTTTATATTATATTGTTCTTTATTGTATTCCCAACCTATTGATTAAATTGTTTATCGTTTTATTTACGCCACTGTAGACCCTTGTCTTTTATTATTCTTTAACATTTATATATATATACATATATAAATTATCACACTACGATGTCTTATCCCGACAATGTTAGGCTGTTCGGTTGATGTCTCCAGTACTTTATTCGGACATTTTGAAAAGGTCCATAAGACGTCTTAACAAGCCAATCTGATGATGTCCTACAACCGTCTCTAGTACTTTTTTCCTGACATTCAGAGGAAGGCCACAGGATTTTCTGAGATCTATAAACTTTGATAATGAAATTTGAAAATTGGAATAATATTATGTTACTTTAATATTATTATTTGAAAATTGTAATATTATGATAATTGGTCACATATTGCATAAAGATAAATATAATTAATAAGTTAAAATAATTGTTATTTATGGTCCAGTGGTTTAATTTACTTCCTGCATAGAATACGATAAAATTTCTTTTTCAGACTTCATGTAGACAATGAAATAAGTCTGAACTCTGAAGAATAAGGATTAATGAATGCATGAGAAATTCTTAGGCATATAAATAATACAAAAATATATTTCATCGGAACTTTTATTTAATTATTTTTAAAATACATACAGTTTGTTTAAAAAATTATTAAAGTTGCACATCTTCAGTATTGTAGTCTGCTTTGTTCTAACAAAATATTAAAAAAGAGAAAGAAAAAAAATAAATTTACTTCTTACTCTTGTCTTAAACACTAACCAAATTGGAGAAATATGAAAGATACAAACCTCTTTTTTTGTACTGGATCCTGTCCGATGCATGTTTCAAAATCAAATTTAATCAAAATGCAAAAAATACTATACTTTACAAAAAACACAAAAAAAATGAGTATTCCACCAAAGCACGGTACTTACACTAAGGACTTCTTTTACTTGAGAGGCTCTGCAAAGATCTGCTTTCTTCTCCAGAAGTCAAGATTATGACTCCCAGGAGGTTAAGGAGGTCACAACCTTGAACTACGTTTAGCCACTCATTGAAAAGAAACTTAAATGTTTACTTTTATAGCACATTTTCTGACAAGTTTAACATTTTTGAAATATAAAAGTTTTGAAATTTTAATTAAAAGCTTAAATTTAAATTTTTAAATCAATTAAAACATCTGAAAGTCATCACTTTATAAATTTAACTAAAGTACTTAACAATTTTTGAGTTAATATAATTTTTAAGATAATAAATCAAAGTTAAGGCTGAAGTTATATATTTCCTAAAAATTTCCCAATTAAATAAAATCACATTAATTATTGTTTAGTGTTTTTATTTACTTAAGAAAATTTTAGGAAAAGAATAACTTTAGCTTTTAACTTTGATTTTAAAACTAAAATTTTTTTTTTAGTATTTATTGTAGAGTAAATAATTTAATATAAATAAATAAATAAATAAATAAATAAATAAATAAATTTTAAGTCAACTAAAAAGCTGAAAGTCTTCAATTTATAAATTCAACTCAAAAATACATAATAAAAAATACTCTTTAGCTCATGCTTTACTTACTTTCAGACTAGTAATACTCTAGTAGGAAAGAGAGTCCCAGTCTGCGAACTGGGTACTGCTCCAACCAGCCCTAAGGACATATACATGTAGATAGTGTTAATGCTTCCATGTCCACAGTGGTGCAATTAGTTGGTGCGTCTGCACGGTGAGCAGAAGGTTCCTAGTTCAAAGCCACAGCCTGTGGAATTTTCTTGCCTATTTTCATCTATTATTTATTGTTTTTTTATTTAATTAAGAAATTTTAGAAAATGTATAATTTAAGCCTTTGATTTTAAAATTAATAAAAGTAAATTTTGCAATTAACTATTATAAGTTAAATGCTTTTTATTTTTACGAAACCAAGCACTTTAAATACTAAATTTTAGATAAATGTCCCACTGAAAGCCTTTTAGGACATTTTTTGGACATGATGTTCATGTCAAAATTTCGATAAATAAACAGTGCATTGTAACACGTAATTATTATTATTATTATTATTTTTTTTTGTGGAGCCCAAGCTCCGGGCTCGCTAAATTGTTACAAGTTGAGTGGATTCACTTTCCCCCTTCCCTATATGAAACATCAATTTGACTTGATGCTGCTTTATGAGGACGATTTGGTTGAAAAGAATTCTGGAGAAACAGTGATGGGAGAAACCAAAAAAGTGAAATATAGAACTATAAGCCATAGTTTATGGAGTTGTGGAAGTCTGCAATACTAATATTACGAGGGCATATTGAAAAGTAATGCCTCCATGGCTGTAACTTTTTTATTTTTTAACCGATTTTCAAAATTCTTTTTGTATCTGATACTTACATTTGTCCTCTATGTAATGCACTATTCACTTTTCAACATAGTCCCCATCCCTTTCCACGCATTGCGCGAACGCGTGGCTAGTTGGGTCAACCTGTCGGAGAGGAATTCCGGGGTTGTTGTCGACACCAGGACCGAACGGCAGGTTTCACCTCGTCGTCAGAACGCAACTCATGCCCCTTAAGGTGCTCTTTCCTCTTTGGGAAGTGGTGAAAGTCACAAGGTGCAAATTCTTTCATTTTTGAACTGCAATTTTTCATCTTTGAACTGTAGGTGCTGCAACCCCCTGTGATGTGTGGCAGTCGTGTGCAGACAGGAGTTATCGTGCTACAGAAGAGGATCCAAAGCTGCTATTCAATCCTCGTGTCGACGACAACCCCGGAATTCCTCTCCAACGAGTTCACCCAACTAGTCCACGTGTTGGTGTAATGCGTGGAAAGGAATGGGGACTATGTCGAAAAGTGAATAGTGCATTACATAGAGGAGAAATGTGAGTATCAGATACAAAAAGAATTTTGAAAATCGGTTAAAAAATAAAGTTACAGCCATGAAGGCATTACTTTTCAATATGCCCTCTTATATGAATTGTGTATGCAACATGGTCTATAGATGTTCATGGTCATTGAGCTCCATTGTTAAAGTGAAGCTAAAGTTCCTAGCTCCCGGTAGGGCGGGAACTCTATTGAAAAGTGGCGCTGCATGTACAATTGGCCCAACCGCGGCTGCATCGCCTCCCTATCGGCAGAGAGAAACTCTACTTTCATTATCAGTTTCAATGAAAAACTCTATCGCAGGTCACGGTCGGCCTTAGTGCGGTCTATGCGGCATCTAGAACGATCTGTTATCCTTAGCGTCTCGAAACAATGGAAAATGGCTGAAGCTCTATGACCATGTATATCTATTGTGACATATAAGTTCATATGTACATCAACTGCGTGACATATGAGATTATATGCACAAAGATTGTTCGGTCCATATTTTAATTTAAATGAGAATATATGTTAATTAGATATTACAAAATCGGGGGTGTTAATAATGTAGATAACCAGGTGGGAACAAATTAGAATAACCGGGAAGTAGTAAAGAATTTATTGAGTGGAACAATGATTATTTAATAATTCGATCATTAAGTATGATATTGGTTCATTTTATGTAATTTATTTATTTTAATAATGTAAGCCTAATCATTCAACCATGTGCTTTTGGGGTAAGGAAATAAAACGGGATCCAGGAGACCCTTTGTTTGATAAGGAAAAGGGAGGGGTGAGTCACCAAGATAAAGAGGGAAAGGGAGCGGGAAAGTTGAGAGATGACGAATTACGTAAGAGCTTGACCTCTAGAATGCAATGGAAATAGATTTTTTCTGTGTCAGTGAGAGGGTAGATATATTCGAGAGACGGCCAGCCAAGTGATCAGTCGACAATTCCGAGTTCTACAAATACACCTTAAGATTCCCAAGACCTGAATCTCGCAAACGACCAATGTAAGGGCATTGTCTGCGGCTGAAAGCGACCGGAGGTGGGAAAATAGACACCTCTGAGACGGCGAAGTCTTCGGCGTAACGGGAAAGCAACCAGGTTTCCTAGGCCTCTCGGTGGGATAGGACGGGTACGGGGAGTCTTGTGGGAGCAAAGCAGGACGGCCCCTAGTTCTAAACCGAGAGAGTCAACTGTGGGTGGTCATCCAAGACAGCATGGCTTGGAATAATACAGCAGTAAGCGACAACGGAGCTCGATCCACCAGCAGCTACGATCGTGAACAGGTGATCTACAAGGTGCAACGGAATTCAACGGGATCAACAATCATCTTTGCGTCTACTACCAGATAAGTACTATAAAAGGTTTTGTTTATGGGCCCCAACGTGAATCCATTAGAATAGACTGAACCGACTTCAATATTTTCTTATCAATTTGCGTAGGACATTATCGTCTCTTTCATTGTATCTCACAAACTGGTAGTTAAGTAGGGTTAACCTTAACAGCAAAAGCACGTGGTAGGATTTAGGCAGTCATTTATTGTATGTATAAGTCAAGCCCAATAGAGGTAATAGAATTGTGGTTGATACACCTATTTAAGGTTTATTTAGAGCTAAAATTTAGATTTTTTTTTCCTCTGTTTTTGTTGATAGAAATGAATGATCAGGTGTAGCAAAATTTAAATGATATTGGTACTCATTGAATCTCAGAAATATCACATTACTTTACTAAGTGATAAGTATTACTTATTATAATAGCCTGTTTAATCTTATGTGTAAGAATTACAAAAATTTTATTTGCTCTAATAAACGAATGCTTTTTGTCAATATCTTAAGTTGTTCCTACTTGGTTAAGATTTGTTAATCGGGATTATATAATTAAGAACTGGTCATTATTAGTTTAGAGGAAAGGGTAGGAAGGGTTAAGGTGGTTAGTTAAGGTCTAATAAAATTGCGGCACTATACGATCATAACAGGACTAGAACTAAAGAAATAGGGGAGGCGATTGGCATAACTAAAGTAAGTTAGATTAAGTAAACCGATTATTTGGGGAATAGATTGCAATGACGTTAACTTATTAGTAAAAGGGTACCTTACAAACTAAGAAAGAAAAACCACCCGTCACACTATAGACCGCGGTATGCATTGAATCAAGTGAAAATGCAATCGAAAGTGAATTTACTTTTATGTCAAGCTCTGGGCGACATTGTTAAGCGTGATCAGTTTCATGTTGTGGACAAGAATGGAAAAGAAGGGCGAAAATCGGACCACCCGGTGGGTGGCTCTACAGTCTGTAACACCTTAATGACTCAAACCTGCTGGGCCACCCCATTGGCCATTATGATCCATTTGTTCGAGTATTCTCGATGTCTCCAGCTCGGCAGCTTCTCTCCTATGTCTCGGCATACTATCAAGATGCTAGAACCCTTGTCCAACATGAACACCACAGTCTGGCTTTCAAATTGTAATCGCAACCAACAAAAACCCTTCGACTGGTGTAGTTATCTTTAGTTTTTTGTTATCTTTCATTAGGTAATCCCACATATTGTGTTCACTTTCATCAACTGGCACAACCTTGCCACCTTCTACTTTCTCTTGCCTCCCTCTAGAACTTAGGCTTAAAGGGGCACCCCTTTGGAAAAAGACCTGGAGAAAGGGAGGGTTCAGTTTATGTGGGATAACGGGGCGGCCCAGCTGGTTTGAGTAATTAAGGTGTTACAAACTGTATAGCTACCCATTGGAGTCCGATTTTAGCCCTTCTTTTCCATTCTTGTCCACAACATGAAATTGCTCATGCTTAACAATGTCTCCCAGAGACTGACGTAAAAATAAACTTCACTTTCGTTTTCATTTTCACTTGATTCATTGCATACACAACTCATATAATATTAGTACTGCAGACTTCCAGAACTTCATAAAGTATGACTTACAGTTCTATATTTCTCGTTTTCGATTTCTCCCATCACTGTGTTTTTCCAGAATTCTTTTCAACCGAATCGTCCTCATAAAGCAGCATCAAGTCGAAGTTTGAAGTTTCATGCAGGGCAGGGGGAAAGTGGATCCATTCAAATTGTAACAATTTAGAGTCTGAAGCTTGGGCTCCTCCAAAAAATTTACATGTTACAGTATATAAATGAACTGTTTGTTGATAAATTAAAATTGAATTCATTTTGTATAAAGAATATTTTTTGTCTGTATAATAATTGGGTCTGTTTCGGACAGCTTAAAGATATCTTAAAGACCAAGACTAGAATGGGATATTGGGACCTTATTACAACGTCCTTAAGATATCATGTTGTGTATGGGTAATAATCATTATCCATGAGACTATTCTAATTAGCAACAACTTGTTGGACGTTTTAAATAATTACAACAAAAACCAGTGTATTTACACAACCTCTCACCGTATTATTAGCAAATGTGGGGGTGGAGTACTCTGCTGATCAGGTAAGAAAGCCACCTAACCATCACATGGCAGTGCCACCAAGTGGCAATGAACAGTGGGCAATAAAGAGGAGAAAAGGACTCAGTTTTTCCTTTGGTTCAGAAAAGACACATGCACTGACTGCTCTTCAGTATTTTTTTTTGTTATTCAAAAATTATTCTTATAATTATTATTACTGGTAGTAGTTTTATTAAAAGTTAAGTAGTGCTAAACAAGCAATCCTTTTGGTGAATTTACATGCGAGGGTAGCCCAATAAGTAATGCACCACAATTTTATCTCCGTCCCCAACAATGGTACGAATGCCAAACTTGAGATATGCATTCTTTGAAGTTTTCGGAGTGCGTGCGCAAAGTTTCCGTTTCCCGCGACAGATAGCGTACATGCAGCAATGGAACAACATGGAACCTATAAATGATGTACGTTACAAGCAGTGTGTCGTCATTGAATTTTTCACTGCGGAGCCAGAAACGGTTGGAAACATTCACAAACATTTATGTGCAGTTTATGGAGCATCAGCAGTCGACAGAAGTATGGTTAGTCGCCTTTCACAGAGGGTGAGGCCATCAGAAAGCGGTTTGGCGGAGCTCCAAGATTGCCGCAGTCGGGGCAGCCGTCCTTGGCTGTCACAACTGACAAGATGCAGCGTGCTGAAATGCTCATTCGGCAGGACCGACGCAGAACGACTTGGCAGTTGGCGCTGGAGCTGTCAATCAGCAAAGGAAGTGTGGGTGAAATCATTTGTGTTCTTGATTATACAAAAATATTTCTTCTGAGTTGCCTCAACGTTTTGAAGCTGAGGGGGAAGCCTTCTTGACCCAGATTGTGACAGCTGATGACATCCGGGTGCACCATTTTCAGTCCGAAACAATACTACAATTGATGTAATGGCGTTATCCACACTATCCACAGAAGAAAAAATTCAAAGCAACTGCTTCTACTGGTAAGGTCATGATCGCTGTGTTTTGGGACACCAACATCATAATGAGGATGGTGTCATACTCATTGATGTGATGTCGAGAGGCAGCACTATTAATTCTGAGATATATGTGACACATTAACTAAACTCAAGAAGCGCTACCAGCGACTTGGACGCCATAACAACCCAGCTGATTGTTTGCTTCAACACGATAACGCTCGCCCTCACACCAATTTGAAGACATCGGAACACATCATGAAACCGGGTTGGACAGCGTTACCCCATCCATCCTACAGCCTTGACCTAGCGCCCTCAGACTTTCACTTGTTTGGGCCATTGAAGAATGCCATTCGTGGAAGACATTATGAGGATGACAAAGAGGTGATTCGCACAATGAAGACATGGCTGCGTGAACAGAACAAGGACTGGTACCGACAGGGCATACACGCCCTTGTGTCTTGATGGAGGAAGGCCATAGAACGGGACTGAGATTATTTGGAAAAATAGGGAGTGTAGAAGAAACATCATTCTTTGGTGTGTATAAGTTTCATTTGTTCAATAAATAATTGTTGAAGTAAAAAATTGTAGTGCATTACTTTCTGTGCTACCCTCGTATAAACTACATGGTAGCTATTTAACTGTTACACATGTAGCCATTGTATAAATTGGATTGGTAGATGTACAGAGGCTCCATGTCTTCTGGAAAAAAAAAAAAAATCTGAAGTTCTAGAGATTTTTGATGAACAAATTGTCAGTGAGTGGACTGGCTTAAAACTAACAGTTTACAGGAAAAATTCAAGATCTTTTAATAATGTCTGTTGTGCTTAATTACTGACTGCATTGAATTTTATACTACAATCTTTAATTGTTTCCAGTGTTACCATAAATACTTCATCTTGTGAAGGCACCTTTTCTGTGCAGAAACTAATTAAAACATGCCAAAGGACCTGCTTGCGTGTGGACATTATCATGCACAAGCAATGAACCAGTGGTAATGAAATATACTACGCTCTTGCCACGTACATAAGCATCACTGAAGAGAATGGGCACTGGATAATAATACAGTATTGAAGTAACACAATATTAAATTGGATAATGAATTTTTGGGCTACTAGAATTTGAATCCTTGTAAGTAGTAAGGGCAGCCCTTTGTATACCACTTCCGGTCACGCCCACCCCCACTTCCGGTTGCATGAGGCCGATTTGTATACCACTTCCGGCCACGCCCACCACGCCCTCGCCTCAGGCGGTGGTATATAAATCGGCCTCATGCCACCCTTTCTTATCAGCAGAGATAAGATGAAAAGATAAGATAAGAACAATTGTCGCCATTTTGAAAACGGCAGCCATGTCTGTTTTTCTTCATATTTTGAAACCATTTTTTTATGAATATTCATTATGCTTTATTCAATAAAGATAAAAAGATAAGAAAGATGAAAAGATAAGAAAAAGGAGAAAGAGAAAGAAGAAGAAACGGAAAAAAGAGAGAGAGAGAGAGAGAAGGAAAGAAAAAAAGATGGAGAGAGAGAGAGAGAAAAAGAAGAGAGGAAAGCGGAAAGAGAGGAAAGAGAAAGAAGGAGAAGTGGTTTTTTGGGGGTCGCTGCCTCTCCCTCCCACCCTGTGCTTGGTGTCGGTGGTCCTGAACCGCCTGACCTGTCGCCAGAGCGCTCTTATGGCGACAGTGCAGAGGTTCCGGTCCACCCACGCCTATGCAGGCGGGCGGGCGGTTGAGGCAGCTGGGGCACTTCGAGACTCGACCAGGGCGCTGGTTCCTGTGCTGAAAGTGGAGGGCAGAGCTTTGGTAGTCGTAACACTCCATTGAGATGCCGAGCAAGACCGCACCGCACAGGGCAGCCGTCGCTGTGAGCCTCGAAGGGGATCGATCTGTACCCCCCTTATGCCATGGCCAAGGGCATAAGAGCCGTGGTGATTCGGTTAACTAGGGATGGTGGGTCACCTTCCCCCGACTAGTGCAGCCACTGGGTTAACAGATAGTTGAACGGTCTCTCGGTTTGGAAGCCTATGCCGCGGCCACGCTTTATTCTGATTGGGACCACCCAAAACAATTCGCCTTTGTTAATGGTCTATGGGTGAGAGAAACCCACACGTTTTCGATTCGAGTTGGCATGACTATTCGAAGGTTTATTGTAAAGTCACTTGGTCCTGGGGTCAAATTTGGCAAAGTGTTTCGGAAAAAACAACTTTATTTCTTCTTGGCTCGACTGCCTTTATTGTCCGTGGCTGTGTGTAGTTCCCTCGATGGCCGCTGGGTGCATATGGCGCTGCGTTCACCGTTTCTTCGCAAACGCTATGTTTGTGCGTGTTTCCAGGCCCATTGGCCGAATGTCTCGGCTCTCACACCGTTCACCTTAGTGATGGTGGAGTATCCGACGGGTTTATAAAGTCGGAAAGAGGTGCATGTTAAAAAATGCGCCGCGATGCGTTCCCTACTCCTTCACCTTCGACTATGGCACTCTCCAAAGGACGTTGTGTGTGTTTACGAGTTCCCTCGGCGTCCGCGGCGTGATGACGAGGGCGCGCAAGTCGCTCGCCTTCTCCTTCACCTTCGGCAACGGCGCTCTCCAAAGGACGTTGCGTGTGTGTGTGTGTTTACGAGTTCCCTCGGCGTCCGCAGCGTGATGACGAGGGCGCGCGCCATGCGTTCTACCTCTCGCTAAACCGTTAAAATCGCTCCATAAAGGTTTTTTTCAGCGCTTCCCGCCCGTTGTCGCGCATCCAAAGCGGTCTACGTGTTGTTTTTAAACGTTCTCGTCGTGTGATTTTCTTTTTTACGCTTTACACGGCGGGCAACGTTTACAAACGGCCGCCGACGCGAACCTCGCTTCGTTACAGCGAGGTTGTCGGCCATTAGACGCTCGCACGACGCGAATTTAAAGGTTTCTGAGCGCGAATAGAGGGTCTGTGGGTGTCTGTATGCGCAAACGTCGTCCCACCACGTCTAAAAACGTTTCAAGGCTCCGCATAAATAAATTTTTTCGACCTCACGACGCTTTAATCGCCGAGTGCACGACTTCTGACGGCGTGTGTTGTGCTAACGAGGGCGTCGATCTCCGCGTGTATGAGTGAAAGTCCGGGTGGTTTATTTGCTTCCTTTGCTTTACACACACACACACACACACACACACACACACACACACACCCACATGAAAATTTTAATGAATTTTTTTCCACCACCATAAAATTTTAATGAATTTTTTTCCATCACCATAAAATTTTAATGAATTTTTTTACACCCACATGAAAATTTTAATGAATTTTTTTACACCCACATGAAAATTTTAATGAATTTTTTACACCCACATGAAAATTTTAATGAATTTTTTTCCCAAAACATAAAATCTGGGTGGTTTTATTCGAGTGGTAAGCTTTCTATTACCTTTGTATTATAAAGAATTACTGTTGACGTGTATTTGCACGCTTTTTTTAAAAAATCCCCTCTATTCTCTACATTTTAAAGGCGTGTACAATCGACGCTTTGACACAGAAGGTTCCAACCATGGAAGATGTGTATTACAATCCTGTTCACCCAGCCGGTTACGGTGGTATACTGGGTTTGCAAAAGAGCACACGTCATTCACGTAAACAGACAGTGGAATGGTTGCAGGGTCAACCAACATATACCTTGCATAAACCGATACGTCACCATTATCCACGTAATAGAATGAGAGTGTATGGGGCATTCGAACAATTTCAAGTAGATCTGGTTGACCTGAGTAGTCTGGCAAAAGCAAATGATGGTTACAAATACTTACTGACTTGTATTGATGTGTTCTCACGCTACGCCTGGGTGGTTGCATTGAAAACGAAATCCGGTACGGAACTTCAAAAAGCGTTCGAAAAAATTTTTAAAGAAGGTGTGCCTTTAAAAGTACACAGTGACAAAGGTAAAGAATTTCTTAACAAACACGTACAAACCTATTTCAAGTATGAAAACATTCATTTCTTCGCTTCAGAAAGCGATTTAAAGGCCGCGGTGGTTGAACGTTATAACCGTACTCTAAAGACGCGTATGTTTAAGTATTTCACGCATGCCAACACGCAGCGTTACATCGATGTTTTACCTGATTTGGTACAGAGTTACAACATGCGTGTACATCGTAGCATAGGGATGGCCCCAGCAGATGTCAACGCATCCAACGAGACCGATGTGTGGTTAAAACAGCGTGCATATTATAATGCGGCTCCTCAAAGACCTCCTAAGCTAATAATGGGTGATCATGTACGTATTTCTCGTGTTAAAAATACATTTGCAAAAGGTTATGAACAATCATGGACAAAAGAGGTCTTTCAGGTGTCAAAAATCATTTTCAGAAGACCTGTTGTTTATAAAATTAAAGATTTCAACGGCGACGAAGTTGCCGGCATCTTTTATGAAGAGGAATTGCAGAAGGTGAAAAAGCCTGAAATGTATGCAGTCGAAAGAATTTTAAGATGGAGGAGGGGACGTGGGGGTATGCGAGAGGCTTACATAAAGTGGCGAAATTATCCTGCCAGCATGAACAGTTGGGTTAAGGCAACGGATCTTTTTAATATGTGACAAACAAAGCGCCAGTCCACTCGCATGCAAGACACTGTTGCCGACACATCTGTCAGAATGTACGAAGAAAACGATTTTTTTGTCACGCTCCCATCCAACACGGTCGACGGCCAGGGCGTGAACACGCCTTCTCGATTCACCACCCGTTTGTCCAGACCTATTCAATTGCGTGGTGAATGGGAGGTAGGATTGTCTGAAGTCCATTTTCCTTCACTGTTCAACAACATTACGGAAATAAACAATGGTTTTCGTATAGGTGTTTCGACGGTGGTGACCCAACAAAGAATCACACTTGATGTTCGTGAACCGTCCGACAGGGGAAACTCTCTTCACGAATACATCCGCGCTGTGGAAGAGGGTCTGCAGATATACATACCTGACATCATGATGTGCTATGACCCTGAAATCAGTCCGAATGTTATATTGCATCTACCGCCCTTCACATCCTTACGTTTTGTTACCCAAAATTTTGTCGAACAGTTTGATCTTTCAGAGAAGACATTGTTCGAGGGGCACAGTCGTTTCAAACCTAAACCTACGAACACTTTCGCGTGGGTGAAAGACTTGGTCATGGTTCTCAAGTACCCAAAGACGAAACCTTCCTTCAAGCGCATTGCCCGAGTGAAATCACCTGATTTTCAACCGTGGTCAGTTGCCGCAACCTATTTAAACGTTTACCTCGAACGCATTGGTTTACACGTGGAATTAGTGGCCAATCAGCTTCGTTTTGCAGGTTCGACAGGGTGCGTTTTCGAATTCCCTGCCGAAGGAAATATAGGATTTTTACTGAATAGGTATCTTGATAAGAAATTGGCGCCCCCATTCACCATTCCCATTAACCTGTTGAGCAAGGGTCAGGTGACAATTGAGGCGTTTGACCCACCTTTCTTCACACAACCGAAAGCTCTCCAGATTTCTCCAGGCTATTATGACACACGCGAAGAGCTTGTGAGTGCTCTGTCGAAAATGATTCCGTCAGATGAGAGACGGTTTTACACTTTCAAAGTAAAACCCAACAAGTGTTTACGTTTCCATTGCACGGAAAACCGATTTATCCACTTTAACAGTGGATTAGGTGTAACACTTGGTTTTAAGACACACGAAGTTGAAAAAGAACTACGTCAGGGTGATGGGTCGCAACCTATAGACCTCACGAGGGGAATATATGGGTTATATTTATATACAGACCTTATTCCTCATCAGTTTGTTGGCGACACGTTAGCCCCATTATTACGTATCATTCCGGTTTCGAATGCGCGTCGCGAGTCCATATTTCAGTATTATCCAGCCCCCGATTACTTACCTTTAATCAAAAAGTGCTTTCACACGATAGAAATTACAGTACACACAGATCATGGTGACCTTGTTTCCTTTTTATCTGGGAAGTCCGTCGTAAAATTACATTTCCGTAGGAAAAGTTCATAGAGGGCAGACGTTTCATCTCTCTCTCTCTCTGTGACACATACACACAAAAACTTGACTTTTGTCTACTCGTCTCAGAGAAGAAAATGCATGAACCCTATAACCCAGACAGCGAAGCAATTTTACGTTATTATTTAAGTCAAAGGGGGCAAGGTGTGCCTGTCTTTCGAGGCACTGTTTTTCAAAGAGGAAATGGACTCGGTTCGCTTTTCTCGACGCTGTTTCGTTTTGCCACCCCGTTACTGAAAACCACAGGAAAAGTGTTAGCACGTCACGCCTTAAAAGGTGGAGTCTCCGTGTTAAACGACGTGATGCAGGGGCAGAATTTCAAGCAATCGCTAACCAACCGATTGCGAGAATCTGGTGGTAGCGCCCTTCAAGAGTTGGGTACGAGGGTTCAGAGAGGTGGTAAAAAGCGTGGAACTGCAGGCGTCCTCCATTCTAAACGAAAACGTCCGAGGATCAACACTCTTGAAGAGTTCCTGTTGAAAAAAAGTAAAGGAGAAAAGCTTTCGAAAAAAAAAAAAAAAACCTAGAAGGAAAAAAAACTTAAACATTCGTCCTCTTGACTCTGTCTTTGTTTAAAATGGCGACCATGATACACAAAATGAGTATGGAATGTCTCAGCTCTGATTTGGATCTCTTTTCGATTCCTCATACGAGTGGCCAACAAGAGAAACGTGACGTTGTCAGTTACCAACCAGCCTCTGTCATCACACAAGATGGCCCATTGGAGTTTTACGTACCAGGGCTTGCTGATTATTTCGTGGATTTAAGCCAGACAACACTGAGCTTGACTGTGAAAATCGCAAAAATCGGGGAAGAAGGATTACCCGCCGGTGATATTACAGGTCCCGTGAACCTTTTCTTACATGCTCTATTCTCTCAAGTCGACTGTTCTCTCGGCAACACCCTTGTGAGTCACAGCAATAGCTTGTATCCTTACCGTGCATACTTTGAGACACTTTTGAATTACGGACAGATGGCTAAGTTGACCCAACTCACGACTTCTGGTTTTTCCAAAGACACGAGTGGTAAGATGGAGACCATCGGTGACGAAAACAGTGGATTCAAGTTACGCAAGGCGTCGGCTCTGAATGGTGTTTATCATCTAGAAGGACCTCTGCATCTCGATGTTTTCAACCAAACTCGGTTGCTATTGAACTCTGTCGATTTACGTTTAAGATTATACCGCAGTAAAACACCCTTTGTTCTCATGTCGGCTGTCGAGGAACCCCATTACCAAATAAATATAGTGCGCGCCTCATTGAACGTTGAGCACGTGAAAGTTAATGCAGCAACTCTGTTAGCACATGCCAAGACACTCCAAACAACCAATGCATTTTACCCCGTCAACCGAGTGGAAATGCGCTCATCAAACATCCCCATCGGTGCTAGGAATCATGCGATTCAAAATCTCTTCACAGGTCAGATTCCAACGCGTTTGATTTTTGCTTTGGTCGAGAGCGAAGCCCAAAACGGTGCTTATAAGTTGAACCCATTCAACCTTCAACATTTCAATTTATCCTATTTCTCACTGGCCTTAGACACGCAATCCATCCCTGCTGCACAACCTTTCACGCCCGATTTTAATAGTGGTGATTACCTACGCGAATTCGTTCACACACTCAAAGCCTTAGGTTTGTGGAGAGATGACCGAGACGTAGACTTGACTTTGGCCGACTACGCTGGTGGATACACATTTCTTGCCTTTGATCTGTCTGGAGACCGTAATTACTACACGGATCGATATAACGTCATACGAAACGGGACACTCCGCGTCGAATTACAATTCTCTCAACCCCTGCCTACGTCTGTGAATCTCATTGCCTATTGTCAGTTTCAAAATCTCCTGGAAATCAATAAAGACAGAGCTGTAAGTTTCGACTTTACGAATTAAAAATACGTGTACTCATGGACAATCAAGAATTGTGGCGCGCCCTCGAAGCAGATCATTACACGACACTCTTGGCGAGAGGTGTTTACCCATCTGACCTGCTTGCCACCCTCAAACCCATTTACCCGTCCTTGCTGATCGCCAATACCGATGACTCCAAACACCCCGGTACACATTGGATTGCTTTCTACTTACCTTCTGGAAAGCAAGCTTACACCTTTGATTCGTTCGGCTGTGTACCACCAAAGCAATTTCACACGTTTATGGTGAAAAACGCTGAAAAATGGACGTTCAACAACCGCCCTGTGCAGAGTCCTCTCAACGATACCTGTGACCATCACTGTTTACATTACCTGAAACTTGCTGCTCGTGGGTTTTCCATGGATGCCATCGTACGTGAAACTTATACAGATGATTTACTCTGGAATGACTACTCGTCAAATGTGAATATCTTTATGATGAACTGAACAACGCATACGAGAATATGCCCCCTGTAAGTGGAATCAATGTTGTCGCCCTCTAAAAACCGTATAATTTTATATTTATGTCTTGTTACTTTATAATTTTTTATTCCTGTATGTTATGCAACTCTGTAGAACTTTTGTGTATTTTGTAATAAAGAAATGAAGGAATATATATAATGAATTGTGTGTGTGTGTGTGTGTGTGCGTTATTTCATTTTAACTTTAAAAATTTTTCAAAAAAAATTATTTTTTTTTCCTACATGCAAGAAATTTTTTTGAAAGTGAGGGAAAAAAAATTTATTTATTTATTTTTGTATCCGAGGAAGAAAAAAAATAAACTGTAAGAATTTTTTCTCCAATGAAAATAAAAGTAGGGTTTTTTAAAAGACTTGTCATTCACTGGTGTTCAACGTGTAGATCACAACCTCAAAAGCGTTCTCTCGGAGTGAACAATTCTAATTCTGTAAACCTATAGACATGGAGTTAATAACTAACATTAAATTTCGACAGTGCTTCTCAGGATTAGTTGCCGGGGCTTCAGGAAGTGGAAAAAGTACATTGATTGCTGGGTTGCTCAAGTTTCAAAACGAGCTGATCGACCCTCCCCCGTCACAGATCATTTACTGTTTTGGTGCGGTTGTGCCTAGTGTTGTAAAGGACTTAAACCTACCCAACATTTCGTTTCACCCCGGGGTACCCGACGAAAAAATGATACATGAACGCATTCCGGAACAGGCACTCTTAATTTTAGATGACCTTATGCATGAAGTGAAAAACTCTGAGTTGATCGAAAAAGTGTTCACGCGTTACACCCACCACTTTAATTTTTCTGTACTTTTAATCACACAGAATCTGTTTGCTCAGGCAAAGAGTATAAGGACTATAAGTTTGAATGCAAAATACATATTTTTGTTGAAATCGCCGAGAGACGTGCCTCAAATCCGAACGCTTGCGGCACAGACAGGATATGGAAATCTACTTACACAAGCCTACAAGGATGCAACAGTTGACCCTCACAGTTATTTACTGCTGGATTTAACACAAGCATGTCCCGACATCATACGCCTGCGTAGTAAAATCCTTCCGCCAGAATGGCCCATCGTAGTTTATTCAGATAAAACGAGAGTTTAAACAAGGTTGCGCCTCATTTGTGCCCGACGAAGCCGTGCGTGCGTACATGTTACTATGACCCCTTTGGTGTTAAAACACAAACATTTTCTCGGATCTTTGCACGAAGCCTCACCGAAAAAGCGTAAAATCTTGATACAACACGCAAGTTTAAATCAGGTGAAAGCCCTCTGCGAAGTTTGCTACAATATTTTACACCACAATATCAAGTGGATACCTAAAATAAGACACCACCTAAAGGAAATAAAAGGATTGGCGCATAAAAACATTCCACTTCGTGTTAAAAAGTCTTTCCTCGTTCAGAGAGGCAACGGATTTTTATTACCTTTACTGCTCGGCACTATCGCAGGTCCCGTGTTGAACAAGTTGATCAGTTAATACGATGCAAAAATACATATTGCTCCCTGCTCATGAATACAATAGACTTATGAACATACAAGTTTACAACCATCAAAACATTCTTCATACGGAACCTAAAAACACTAAAGATGACGAAGACCCGACAAAAAGGCGTGAAAGAGAACTGGATAAACACATGCAATACGTGTTAAATACACCCTATCTAAATACACATCAAAAAATGGAATCGTATTTAGACACACTACAGAAATACCTAAATACAAAGAGAAAAGTAACCGGTGTATCATCCGTAGCAGCAGCAGCAACTGAGCCAACGCCGACTCTACCAACACCACAGATGTCTGTACAAACAATGCCTTCATCGAATAAACAGGGAAACTCAACGCCTTCTTTTGAACCATCGTTACCCGTGACTGTTGAAACATTACCTGAAGAAGGTGAACAGATGTCGGAGGGAGCAACTGCCTCCACGACCTCGGAAAACGAGGAAAAGAAAAGACGTAACCAGGGTGTAATGCCAAAACTTACACCTGAAATTGGGAGAGAGCGACTTCTACGGCATCTCCAAAGACGACCGGACCTCATACGATGGACGCAACGCGGAACCGTAATGTTCTCTGGCCGAATTGTTCCAGGTTCACGGATTACAACGTTAGTCGATGACGTACTGATGTCTAACCCTGAAGTACAAAAGAAATCTCCTCATGGGCGTAGAGAATTTGCACACGTCTTACAACAACTCAAAGTTCCAGACGACTTGATCAAAAACCCTTTATATAAAGAGACCTTGTTACCACCATCTCCTGACTATTCTTCTCCCGTGCGCACCCGTAGTCAAAGTCAGCTTTCGTTATTAGATATACCATGGGTTGTTTTAAAATAATTGTATACCCGTACTTACCTGTAATATCAAATTGTGTGCACTATTTTAAAGGAAAATAAATTTCTTTCTTTTTGAAGTTGAAAAACGTCGTCTCTGTTCTTTATTTATGAAAACTTAACAACACACACACACAAACACACACAATTCATGAAAAGCAAGAATAGAGGTATTTTCTCAGTCTTTCTCTCAGAAGAGCAAGAGTAAACACCTTTAACACGCCGTCCTGTCAAGCTGTCTAATCTACGAAACAAAGAATCAAACACACGGGTCAACTCATTATTACTGACAAACTCAAAGGTTGTATTCTCTTTCCTAACTTTAAAGATTACAGAAAAATAAAATAAAATAAAATAAATAAAACTACAACTGTAACTGTCTCTTACTACTTTTAGTCGAACCAATGGAATTCAAGAAACTTATTGGAGGAGGAAGCGTATTCACACGTTCATTTTGCGGCTGTGTATTAACCCTATTCATTATTCTACACTGTTTTTTCGGTTATAACGAGCTTCTAAAAAATGTTTTTAATGAAATTAACGACACCAGTTTGTATCATCAAACAAATGAAATAAAACATACCATTTGATTATGTGAAACTTAAATTGT
>JAHWFO010031089.1:172674-206587 GCA_023313115.1 Rhysida immarginata | reverse complement strand
TCTTTTTTCCGTTTCTTCTTCTTTCTCTTTCTCCTTTTTCTTATCTTTTCATCTTTCTTATCTTTTTATCTTTATTGAATAAAGCATAATTAATATTCATAAAAAAATGGTTTCAAAATATCAAAATATGAAGAAAAACAGACATGGCTGCCGTTTTCAAAATGGCGACAATTGTTCTTATCTTATCTTTTCATCTTATCTCTGCTGATAAGAAAGGGTGGCATGAGACCGATTTGTATACCACCGCCTGAGGCGAGGGCGTGGTGGGCGTGGCCGGAAGTGGTATACAAATCGGCCTCATGCAACCGGAAGTGGGGGTGGGCGTGACCGGAAGTGGTATACAAAGGGCTGCCCTTACTACTCTTGTAGCCAATTTTCTAGAGCCAAAAATATTTTGTCGAGCCCTGTATAGTAATGTTCGGGTATGATACACCATGGCCTATATTATTATCATGTTTATAGACGTGATGACTACATATCTTAGAGCTATGGCCATCCCAGGTCAGACCAGATCAACAGTAGCCAAAGCTCTTTTGGAAAATATTGTCTGCAAATATAGGATTCCGTTTGAAGTAATAAGCAATAAAAAGAACGAACTTTACTTTGAAAATGATGGAAATTGTTTGTAAAGATCTTAAGATTCAATAGATTTCACCACCTCTTTATAGACCAATGTCAGATTGTTTGGTCGAGAAACTTAACCAAAGTATTGGGGAGTCACTTCGTCCTCTTGGGGACAATGAAGGGAGTGGGTGGGACCTTCTTGGAGGCTGCCCTGTTTTCTATTATAACCAATATTAACGAAAATACTAAGGAAACTCCGACCTTCTTAGCTTTTGATCCCAGAACGCCCTTATCCTGGGAGGATTTAAAGGATGACAGTTGAAACACGGATATTCCCGAGAATAAATCAACATTAGTGCAGAGGCTTAACAAAGCAAGGGGATGGGCAACTAATAACGGTGATATATGAAGAGGAAAGAATATAGAACGAAGAAATATTGCTAGGAGGATTAGAGAATTTCTTCCAGGTGATAGTGTAGTTGCTAAGGCAAAGTGGGAATAAAAATAGGTATATATTTATTGGTCCCTTTGGCATCATAAACAAAATCTCCGGTGTTAACTATAAGATAGAGGGGATCAGGGAACATGACAAGCAAATAGTTCATGTCGACCGCTTGAAGCCATGCTATGGAATCCTTGGACGCTCAAAATCGCAGAATGAAGAGGAGTCAAACGATGATCTGGAGGAATTATACGAGGAACCATGCTTCAGGAGAATCCCCAGCTGGACAAGGGAGATCTCACCAACGACAGTAGGAGAACCCATCACAGCAAGAGGACGTTCAGATCTGAGGGAAGGTGCCCAAGAGGAGTTGGATCTTGCGAGACAGATCCATAATAGATACACTAAGATCCAGGCATCAAAAGAGATATCAGAACATACATGCTAATGGCTTTGATGAAAGTTGGTTTGTCTTATGGGAAGGTGTGACATTAATGTCAGTTCTGCCAGAAATGGCAGATAGGCCTAAAGAACATACTGATTCTTGCTCAATCTATCGATGAGTATCGGAAAGAGTGAAAAAAATTATATTCATGAATTGATTGAATGGACAGTGTACCTACTGGCTTAACTTTGAGTTTATAAATATGACCCAGATCGTTTAATGTTTCTTTTTTTTGTGTTAATAGTTGTATCTCAGATGTTCGATCTGCACTTTTGTAGGCCTAGTTTTTTGTTCATTTATAGATGTGCCATTTGGCAGAAGGTTTGGTGCATGTGGTGGTGTCTTGTCAATTGTGAGTGCTTTGGCCCTGTCTCACTAGGCAGAGCCAAGAGTTGATCAAAGCTTTAGTGGGGAGGTAGAGGTCGTGAGAGAGGCAGAGATGAGACTGTACCAGTGAAACAGGTGGTTGTCTTTTTATTCAGTTGGTGGAGTCAGCAAGTGCATTGGTAGACAGGTGAATCCGGAGCAGAAGACACAGGAGAAAGCAAGAACCTCTTTGTATCAGACGACACCTATGCCCAATTTCACTTTCTGCTCTCAGTAACTTTCCCTTTCCAAGTTTACCTCTTGATCTAATATAATCCTTGTAAATGTCTCCTTTGCTTGCATTTAACATCTTACCAAGTCCAGTTCAGGACCATTCTGCTGCAATCTGCTCCACAACCACACACACACAAACACACACACAAACACACACGCGCGCACACACACACACACACACACACACACACACACACACACACACTCATGCTATTTCATTACATTCCTTTGGTGGATGACACTTTAACAAAGCTGCAGTTTTCATTTTCTCCCTTGACATGCTTTATTCTGATGTCAAACTCCTCTATCCACAAACACCACCTTAATAATATTTGATAGATGCACTCCTGGTCTTTATAAATGACAAAGGTTTGTGATCAGAATATATTTGTACTGGAAAGCCTAGGATTGTGGTCGATAATTTTGTAAGCTAGAATAGTTGCTAAAACTTCTTTCTCTGAGGTGCTATAATTCAAATGGGCACCATTAGGCTTTTTCCTATGCTCTTGGTGCAATGTAGCAGCTACAGCACAATGAGATGCATCTGTAAACATTATGAATTGAATATCTGGTGGTCTTAAGATTGGGTATTTTGAAAGTGCATCTTTCACTTCTTCAAGAGCATCCTGATGCTCATGATTGCATTTGAACATACTTCCTTTCTTTGTTAGATTCGTTAAGGGAAGTAACTTTCTCGACAAATTCTCTAGGAATGTGCGGTGAAAGTTTAATGCTCCTATTAGACTATTAGCCCCCTTACTTCCTTCAGATTTTTAGGAGCTTCAGTTCCTTGAATGGCTGAAATATTGTCTGGGGCAGCTTGCACCCCTTCAGCTTGTGAAAATGCAATGCATGTTCACGTTTGTCTGGTTCAGTGAACATCTCATGCATTGAACAAACCGTTCTTGATAAAGGTATCACAATTAATATGCAACTTATTTCAGGGTGATGTATGCAATAAAAGATATGCTGTACGAAAAATACCTCAAATGTTGTCCTGAAATGCCATTCTTCTCCATGACAGTGCTCTGCCTCACAAGGCGGATTTGACAGCAGTAATTCTTGCCAAAATGGGCTGGGAAATGTTGCCCCACCAGAGTTGGCTCACAATGATTGTCATTTGTTTGCTTAAGGAGGATGCCATTGACGATTCTCCACCATCTCCCTCTGTCTCTTGACGTGTGTCACTTGCTGATAGGCCTATGAGTTTCTTGATTTAGTCCATGTATCTTCCTGGTGGTTTCCTCTCTGTCTTTTTCCACAGATTCGTCCCTCAGTGATCATGTCCTCCAGTCTGTTGCGTCTCGTCAGATGCCCAAAAAATCTTACTATGTTTTGCTGTATGTGTCTCAGCAAATGGTCTTTCGGATGTATTGATAACTGGTCTAAGATTGAGACATTGGTCCTGTGTGCATTCTTTGGGATCTTCAAGATCCTCCTGTAGCAGTATGTTTCAAAAGCATTCAGCTTTTTTTTCATTGATTCTGACATTGTCCATGATTCTGATGCATATGTCGCGATTGGAAAGATTAAGGATTTAAGAAGTCTTAGTTTGGTTTGGATAGTTATGCTGTGGTCTTTCCAAATTCTTGTTAGGTTATCTGTTTTTGCCATTGCAATGCATCTCTTTATCTCTCCCTCACATCCTCCTCTGTTGTAAATCAATGCTTGAAGGTAAATTATATCCTGGAATGTCCTGAAGGATGGCCATATATCCGTCAGACTGTTCTTGTCGAATGATCATGAGTTGGCATTTGTTTTTATGTAGTCGCAGGCCATCTTTTAGACTCTGTATTTCTATGCAGTGTAACATGTTGGCTAATTCTCTCTCAGATACTGCGAACAATGTGGTGTCATCTGCATACCGTAGGTTGTTAATTCTTTTGCCTCCGACATTAATTCCAGTGTATTGGTCGGAAAAGGCTTTCCTCATTATTCATTCTCCACAGATATTAAACAAAATGGGGGAGAGTATACAGCTCTGACGGACACCTTTACCTACTCTAAATTCTTTAGACTGCATATCCCAGAGTCTCACGTACGAGTGGTTGTTTTCATATAGACTTCGGATGAGGTTGATGAGGTGGCGAGGTACACCGGCATCGAGTAAGGTGTTCCAAAGGAAACTTCACTTAAATGTGTCAAAAGCCTTAGAGTAATCCAGGAAGCATATTTATGCCTGTATGTTAAACTCCTATAGTTTCTCAATTATCAAACGTATGATTAGATTTTGTTCTCTCGTTCCTCTCCCTGACATGAAGCCACTCTGTTTCTCAGATATCTGTGGATGTACAGGGTGCGGCAGGTATTTGAGAACAAAACGACGTCCACAGGTAAAAGGAGCAGACACTTAAGTTACCACAGAGCCTTTAATACAATTTACATTTTTGTACAAAGGACTGCAAAATGCATATTGTTATTCAATAAAACCATAACCACATGAACCGCTGCCATTGCCTCCACAGAAGGGATGTTGGGAGGGATGTTGTCGTGAAGATTCGTGGCCATCCATGCTTGGGTGCTGTGGGCTGTATGACTTGGAGCAGAGTCCTGTTGAAAAACATATGGCCTACCACGTGCTACAGCAGTAATCCAGGGCTTCACAACTCTTGCCAGCACATCGGTGTAAGCAGCAGCGTCGACCCTGAGACCTTGACGGAAGAAATGTGGAGGCATCACATCGCCTTCACTGCTCACGACGCCCAGAACCATCACTGTGGCTGGAAATTTCGTATGCATGATGGTTGGAACTTCCTGGGGGGTTTGACACAGCCATCGTTCACCACTGGCAGCATCCAGTTCTCCCCGAACTTTGAACACAAGTGAATGGGCGACTTTCGGAATGAGCAATCTCTGAAACGGAGTGTCCTGCCAAGGAGACGATGACAGCATGTCACTTCATTTGCTGGATTATCTTTAGATCCGTCATGTTTATCTGCCTTGTTTCGGAATTGTTAAATAGTATGACGTATTGACTATTACATCATACTCACATGTTCTCAAATACCTGCTGCACTCTGTAGATAGTTCTTGAGTCTTTCCTGGATTATGTGCAATAGAATAGTATCTTGCTTGTATGTGAGACTAAGGCAATAGTTTTGTAATTTGAGCATGTGTTTTTAGCTCCTTTTTTATGAAGTGATATGTAGTATATGAAAATAAAAATATAATTTCCGGAACTGGCAATAATGCAAAAAAATGCAGAGGACCGAAAACTAATTTTTATAAGGAAAAAGGATGTGGATATGTTAATAATAATGCAAGAAATAAAACACTCTTTAACCACAACGAGTAAAAAGAAAAAATACGACCTGTAAGTACTTTTCGAGAACGAAGCTCTCATCTTCAGCAGGATTGACAGGGAGTAACACACAAGATGCAACTGAATGTGTAAAGAAAACAACTCCTATTTATAGTAAATTTCAGCCAATAACAGAAAAGGCACAGAAATGGACAAATTATTGAATGGTGAACCATGACCAATGACAGAAGAGGCCACACGAATGGGTAAATTCAGTGATTGGTCAAAGTTGAAAACCACTGAATAAGTTTGGAATCCCGTACGGGTCCCTTGTCAGAGTTAAGAAGGTCACTGCTGTTGGTAGAGTGGATTTCCATGCTCTCAAAAGCATCCAAGAGTCGTTTGTTTTTTATTGATCTAAAAAGTTTTAGGTTTTGTACAGTAAATCATGTCCAGTGTCCAAGGAATGCTTTGCCATGGCGGAGAGGTTGCTTCTAGCGAACTTCCGGTGGGCTAGATGTTCCTTGAAGCGGGTCATAATCTGGCGGGCCGTTTGTCCTCGATAAACCTTCATACATTGAGAACATTTGATCTCGTAAATTCCCGAGTTCTGGAGTGGGGGAACCTTGTACTCTGGGTTTCCAAGTAGAAGCTTTGCTTGATTTAAGTTACTGTAAGAAAGGGAAATATTATGGGCTTTGAAAACCGAATTTAAACCTTTTATGAGCTGACTATTGTAAGGTAGTGAAATAGTGGTGAACTTCCTTTGGACATTCCTGAGAGTAGTGTTGTCTTTGATAAATTTGACGAACTTCCTCCTCTTCAATATTCTGGTTAACGTTCCTTGGTTGTATCTGTTCTTGGTGGCGATTTTTCTAATCAGGGCAATTTCTTTTTTAAATTCCTGGTTATCTAGGGGAAGATTTAGTGCTCGATCAATCATGGATGTAAAAGTTGAAATTTTCTGGTTCCAGGGGTGACTAGAATCAGAAGTTATAAAATTAAGACGATTTGAGGGTTTGCAGTACACCTCAAATGTCAAAGAGTTGGACTTCCTAACAACCATGATATCCAAAAAGGGCAGTTTCCCATCTACTCCTTCTCGTATGTGAATTTGATACTGGGAAAAAACTTATTTAAATGAATGACAAATTAGATAAGTAATCGGAAGACATATTTAAGACTGGTAAAATATGACGAACCGAAATAAGAGGTTGTATGTGGATATTGACAATGAAATAACGACAAATTGGTCGATATCGCATAAATTTAAATCAAAGATGGCGAAAACGTCATCAACATAATGGTACCACACTTCTAAAAAATAAAACCCTGAATTTTTTAATAGCTTTTCAAATGATTTCAGAATAATCTCTGCGAGAATGGGGCTAAGGCAGGACCCCATTGGGGTTCTGTTATTCATTTTATAGATCAATAAAAAACAAACGACTCTTGGATGCTTTTGAGAGCATGAAAATCCACTCTACCAACAGCAGTGACCTTCTTAACTCTGACAAGGGACCCGTAGGGGATTCCAAACTTATTCAGTGGTTTTCAACTTTGACCAATCACTAAATTTACCCATTTGTGTGGCCTCTTCTGTCATTGGTCATGGTTCACCATTCAATAATTTGTCCATTTGTGTGCCTTTTCTGTTATTGGCTAAAATTCACTATAAATAGGAGTTGTTTTCTTTACACACTCAGAAATGTGACACTGCCATTATGACATGGGCACACCAGCCGGCTCACGTTATCACTCGGCTGCAGTGCGCCTTGAAGCAGTTCGAAGACTGGTTTAACTGCTGGAAGTTGAACCTTAACGTCGGAAAGTGCAAGGCTTTGTACCTCAATAGGAAGCTCAAGCATCCCCCAGATTCTCTTGTTCTGTTTAATAAGAAACTGGACTGGGTGGACAACTAGAAGTACCTGGGAGTTATCATTGACTCAAGACTCTCATGGAACCAGCATATGTCGTATGCTCTGAACAAAGCGAAGAGGGCTAAGTACAGTATCATAGCTCTTATGGGTCGCAACAGCGCCCTCAGCATTGACAACAAGCTACTTCTGTACAAATCGATTATCCGGACCATACTCCTCTATGGCATGCCTGCGTGGGCGACTATCTGTAAAAGCAGATGGAGTGAACTACAGTCATTCCAGAATGTTACCCTGAGGACCATTGCCCAGCTGGACAGAAGGACGGTGAAAAACCAATCCATCCACCTCGATTTAAACATGGCCCATATCGGTAAGTTTATACAGGATCTCCTTTTGATTATGATACAGAAGATGAAGACTCACGACAATAAGCTTGTGAAAGGGATACTGGAGAACTCAATGAATATGAACTGGCATACGAAGTATCGTAAACCGAGGCACGTTCTTGACATCAATTTTGAAGATATTAGCAACGTCTCTTTCCCAGACTACTGGAAGATGTGATAATCTTATTTCTCGTTGTATTTTTTTATTTCGTTTGTTTTTTGTTTCTGACAATCGTCAATCTTACTTTCTTTTTTGTATAATATGGAAGACCGCTTGGGTTGGTTAGGCTTCTTGACTACCTCAGTGTATTTCCTTTGGAGTTTATTCTGGTTAGATGAGCTTTGTGAAAGCGCTGCTTTCGTCCCATCCTAACGAATGTACACTTCACTGTTCGATTGTTTACACACTCAGTTGCATCTTGTGTGTTACTCCCTGTCAATCCTGCTGAAGATGAGAGCTTCGTTCTCGAAAAGTACTTATAGGTCATATTTTTTTCTTTTTACTCGTTGTGGACTTAAAGAAATAAATATCTTGCAAATAAATAGAGTGTTTTATTACTTGCATTATTATGATATCTAGTATATTGAAATATTTCGGTCGTCTGCTACTGCCCTGTCTTCCATATCCTATTGCAGAGAATCTTGAAAAGCCTGATCACGCATCGGCTCTGTTTGGATCATCTCTGTGACGATATTATCAGAACCTGGAGATGTATGTCGTTTTAGTTTCGTTTGGGCCATTTTCAGTGTCTTTCATTATTGTATCTGGTTTCTGTTCTGCCGAAATCTGGAATCTAGATTCATCGTTGTCCAGGTTTGTTTCTTCTGTCTTATTAGGTTTTTGCAATACATTTGCTAACGGTCCATTATTTCATCTCTGTTGGTTAGTAATTTTCCAGATTCATTTCTGATTGGAAGGTATTTGGTGGGAAATTTCTTGGTTATCTGCTTGATCTTTTGAAACATTTCTCTGGGTTGTTTCTTTGTGAGTGTTCCTCTACGTTTGCACATATACCCTCCAGATAATCTTTTTTGTCTTACCTTAGTTTTTTTTGTACTCTCTATCTATCTGTATATGTCATACCTCTGGTGCTCTTTAATTCTAGTGTTTATTTTTCTTCTACTTTGTCTAAGGTAAAAGCTATCAAAGAGGTTGAGGATTAATTCATACACATATATACCGGAGTTTCATACGAATAAGTTGGGCCCATGTTGCACAAATACCATATAAGGAGAATGGTTACACTTTGCAGCAATATGAATTTATTACAGAGACACATTTCGGTTTTAGATCATCCTCAGTCAGACCTGCTAACTTCCTAAAAATGGAAAGTGGGGCAAAATGGTCGAACTTGCGGGATTTCTATGGATACTTGCGGGACATTAGAATTTTGCAGTCAAAAGGAGATTTGAAGTTAATGTAATGGTAGATTTTATAGTAGTGCTATAAATAATCCAAAGCTAAGGTTGAAATAGCATAGTGAAGTTCACAGTCTGAAAAAAATTAAGCCAGTTAAATGTTATTAAGTAGATTAATTTATTAAATTTAACAAATGTTTTCATTTTCTATGTTTTTTATTGTAATTCACAGTAGCTTTTTTTTGCAGCATTTAACACATTCTTTGATGGTTTGAATTCAAAACATCTACAATCGCTGAACATATTTACTTTTACAGCAATTAGATTGTTCCAAGTACGATCAAGATCTAAGCTACCCCTGAGGTCTTAGTAGCAATAAACAAGACACCCCCCCTCTCTCTTTTACGTTTTAAAATATGTGTACAATTTAAAATAAATATCTATTTCAATGATGTATTCAATTAGAAATGAGATATTCAAAGTTTTTTTTTTTTTAATTGTATAATAAATTTCTATAATTATATGCGATATTTCTCTGATGCACGATAATAAAAAAAATTAGTAATATATAAATAACGGATGTAGAAGAAAAGAATGACGAGATGTAAGAACCCTGGAATAAAAAAAAAAATTGAACACGGGAATTGGACCCTGAAACAGCTTGAAAAGGGTACCCTTTGTCAAAGCTAGGACAAAAATAAAGCAAAGAGGATGATAGAAAATCACCCTGAAAGTGATCCTTTAATTTTTATAATAAATAAATAAACAAACGGCATTGTCTTTTTGATGTTCAAATTCTAGACGGCAGGGGAGGGAGGAATTTTTGACAAGGTGGGTCGGGGCCTGCCCCAAACTAAACTGAAGAGAAAACAAAGGTGAGGAGAAAACTAAACTGGAAGGGAAAAAATGAATAGTACATTATGCATTACAGGGAGAGGACAAAAACCAAAAATATTTTACAATTTCTCAGTTCAATTTCTAATTTAAATTTATCATTTAAATATCAAATTAAATGAGAAAGTCAAAGGCTTCCAGCATAAAAGGGTAAAAAAAGGGGGAGAGCAAATTTGACCTTGTGCTCAAGTATAGACCATTTTCAGCGGAAATTGTGCTCGCGTGGTCACGTAACTTGGCCGCCATTATGAGATGTTGATTTGAGCACGAAGTGTTTGCATTAAGCTTTTGTTCTGGATCAAACATGACTGATTTAATCGCAGATAAGATAAAAACTCATTTAAAATACAAAAATGTTAAATGTTTGCCTCATTTAAACAGTTAGATTAATACAGGTCGAACCTCACTATAACGAATCTCAGGGGAACAATAAAAAATTTCGTTAAAATGAGGGGAGGCCCTAATAAGCTAAAAAAAGACACTAAAGCCACATTAAGTTTTTATTTACTGTAAATTACTGTATTTGAAATTTTGTACACTGTACTTTGTCACCTTATGTCAAATCTGTTTTTAAATCTATGCAAACAACAGTTGCTGGCTTGAAAGGTAGGATGACCAAGCTTTCTTACAAATTCTAGGGCTTTTTCATACATCAGAGCTCCACTCACAGGAACATTTTTCGTTCGAGCAGCTGTAAACCATTTGAAGACTGCTTTCTCAGTATCACTGTAGTCAGCTAAATGCACGTTTTTTTGGTTCGTCCCCAGCTTGATAGCGTTCTCCTCAACCCACGTCTTATCCTTGATAATGTCGAAGTTGGGATTCTGAACTGCGCAGCAATGTTATTTTTGCGTTTGCCAGAAGCAACGACTTCCAAAATTTCCAGCTTCTTTTCAAGGGTTAGATGTTGTCGTTTGGCCATGCTTGGAAACCAAGTGCTGGACTGGAAGCGATGAAGTGATGGGCGATATCGAGTATCGATTCAAAATTCGTTACATCGAGGTTTTGCTGAAGTGTGTGGGGGCTCGAAAATGTATTTGTTAAAGTGAAATTTCGTTAAATTGAAATTCGGTAAAGTGAAGTTTTTTGTACATTAGATTAGTTAGGGTCTAGGCAGGACCAGAAAAATAATTTATTATAGTGAAATTTTGTTATAGTGAGGTTCGACCTGTATTTACATAAATTTCTAGATGTAGAAATGTATATTTCAGTAAACTTATAGTTCTTGTATAACTTTATTGCACATGTTTTACACAAAATATATGTAGACTATACATTATATATTTCTTTTAATACGAGGATTGAGACATAAGTCATGGCAACTATTTTTATGAGAATTCGAGAGTGGATGGAAAATGTGAAATATACGGATTCGTTTTGTCTTCACTCTCCTCCGCACATCGCACGATGACTGATCATGCGACCAAGGTAAATGAAATTTTTATCAATTTAACTATCACTTCTTAGCCATTTACTGTGACTAGATAGAAAACGGGGTATACATCAGTTCGTTCGAGGGGTGGTGGGGGCCCCCCCCCCCCCCCTCAGTTATTATTAAAAAATAAAGTCACTTACCTTGGTCGCATGATCAGTCATCGTGCGTGTGCGGATAGTGAAGATTAACCATTAAAGATAGTGAAGATTAAAACTTAACGAAACGTTAACGCACTAGCAGTATATACTTTCTGCCTAAATTCTTATGTAAATTCCTAGTTATCAGTCGCTAAAAAGTTGGTTATCCGAACCAGTACACTGAAAGCCGACATCCTAAGCCCAAGTCTTGTTCAACTCCGGTTACATATATGCTGCACTGCGGTTGAGTAAGAATTGATTTGTGGAAATATAATACGAATATACGGCTTCCTTGAGACATATAAAAATTTGTCTGTCAATTGCATTCATCCATTTCAGCTTTTCTGCATCATTTTTGGGAAACAAAAATAAAGAAAAAGGCACCAAGCAAGGGCAGTCTTCATATTGTAATGGCGCGTGAGCAACACAAACTTGCTTCTTCCGTTGTCGCAATCGAAAATAGCTATTTGAGCAACCTACCACAGCACAGCATGAGCCCTGCTTGTTTAGCTTATCCATCTGAGCACTAAAAACACTAGAAGTAGAAAAGGCGTTACCTACAAGTGCCGAAATCGTTCTTGTCCCATACACTCTCTAGCCTGAAACTCTAAAAGTCAACATCTCATAATGGCGGACGGAAGTAGCGCTGCTCTGCCATCTAGCGGTGAAATACGCGTCTAAAAAAGGTCTATAGAAAACTGTGAACCTCGCAAACTTTTCATATTATCAACCCTCCCCCCACCACCACTTTTATTATCTATGCGTATTTGGACAAGTAGCTGATGGGGGTGGTGGTAGTGGTGGGTAGTTTAGAGGGGGTTGGCACGACGCCATTCCTGAACTACGGGTATAAAACATCCTAGTCTGATATTCCAATAATTGATTTGTTATTGGATATTTGATTTAGAATTTTAAAACAAAAAGGGTCCTAGGCAGATAAACTTAAGATAAGGCGATTTATTTACAAGATGACAAAATGAAAGCGAAAGTAAAACAGAATGAAATATAAATACAGATGAATGTTTCTAAAACATTTGCAGGAGGATTAATTTGATAAATGGAAAGCACAATATTTAGATCAGCACCATAACAAGTTCTTAAATTGTTCGTAATAGTGAATTAGCATCAGTAATGATTCAAGACTGACGTCACAAGTAAGACCGCTTGGTCGAAGGGAAAATAAAGGAGATTTGGGTACTTACGGTTCGCAGTCTACTGGGTAGTGACATTTCGCCGAAGAATCCGGAACTATCTGCTGGTGCTGCATCAATGGAATCTGAATCCAGTCTGATGCAAATCCGAAAGTGCCTCCTTTTATATTCCTTGTGAGAGTAGGCTCGCTCTCGCGATGGTTCTGGTCTCTAATTGGCTGGAGACATACTTGACGATGGCTGCATCTGTTGGCGGCGTTCCAAGTTAATCCAGTTCACATAAGCTATCGAGCCGGTGATTACAAGGTAAGTGGCCTCCTGGCCAAGTGGTTTTCTATTATAAACAAGTTTCAACTACTTGAAAGAGACGAACGTCACAACTCCTCCCCCATCCCCCCGGGGTAAGAGAGGTACTCGTTGACGGGTGCCGAAATTTCAAGTCTAAGATCCAGATGATTTCCGGCTATTCACCTCCTCGGTTCAATCTTCTATAATCGAGTCTTGGACGTGGACGGAGATTGTATTGAGTCTGCTGTCGATCAGGTTGGTTGACCTCGGGTTGCACAGCATCCTCCTGTAGCTGCTCAATGTTGTCAGCTGCATTGGTTGCATTCCTTAGTTGAGGGAAGATCGCTGGGGTTTCATCTTCTTCCGAATCATCGCTGTTTTCCAGGAATGGTGGAGGTTTTCTGTTTGAACGTCTGTAAGAATTTCCTCCAAACTCAATATTTCCCCATGCGGTTTTCTTTTTATGTACATGTACCACCTCTCCCCCGTCCGAACATTCTTGATCTTACAGTTAACGGTGCTGATCTTTTCAACTATGTTTTAAGGACCCCCCATACCTATGACCCAACTTAATTTTACCTCTACTTTTCAGTAGTAGGAGAACTTTGTCTCCTATGTTATATTGCTTAGTTGTCTACCTGCATTTCGTTTGTTCAGCTTGTGCTGTTTCTATTGATAAAGTTGGTAGATACTTCGTTTGATCCTTGATAAAGCCGGGAATAAATGGCGAAACTAGTCGGAAACTCTGTTCTCCATCTTTTGTGTTGCAAAATATCTACCAACTTTATCCTAGGATAAACTAACCCCGGGTATAATCTATCCGAGAGTATACTCTGTCCTGTTATACTGGGCACAAGACACGATAAAAGTCATTCTGATCCACAAATTTGAATAACGATTGTAAAATTGTAGTTTTTTGGTTGGTGAAGTTGTTAAATAATGGCTATTGAATGAAGGCATAGCCTCACTGATCGGCCATTAGCAACATTATAGACATTTATCCACGTTCCCCCGATGTCCAGGGGTAAGGTGGATTGATGAAGGTATTGATAACTTCATGTTCTATCAAACTTAATATTGAGCTTTCCTTTTGAAGATTCTTAAAAATATTGCTCTTGGTCAATCATATTTTTTAAAATAAAATTAAATTTTTTTCACTTACAATTTTTTTTTAACTTTCAAGTTGGCTTGAACTTATCCGCCTTCCTCGGCTTACCTTATATTACATGCCACATCTTGGCATTGAAAATTTCCAATGTTGCCGTAATGGTATCATTAGCATATGTACCACTGAATCAAATTCGACCATCATCGTGTTCAAAACGTACTTAATCTTCGCTCACAGCACATTGTTACGAGTTATTATTATTATTATTATTATTATTATTATTATTATTATTATTATGCGCTCCAGTAGAAGCAAAACCAAATATCTAAAGAAGCATAAACTCTTTGATTCAGACAGTTTCTAGTTGTTCAGTCAAGACCCAATTCAAAATAATAGCTTGAATATGTTTAGGGTGATTGATGCATCTCGTTGATACACACTTAATAATTGATTTTCTTACTTCTTGAGACATTTCATTCCATGTTCGTATAGTATGAAAAGGGAAAAATCTTTCTCTCCACATCGAGATAATATCAGGCGGTTGAATAAGTAAACGTTTAGCTTGTCTCACATCTGTCAAAGTGTTGAACCATTTATAAATAAAATGCTTTCATACGCTTCGAGAAGATCGAGTTAAAGACGGACAGACAGACATGTTTCCTCCACTAATAGCATAAAGCACCTTTCGGTACTTAATAATGGCCTCATAAATGTTTCTTGAATGGTATGAAATTTTCAAATAATTGTTACAAAATTTCTTTTCTTAAAGAAGCAACCATCCTCACTCTTAAGCTTTTATATCAAAAATTATTGTTATATGGAATCACTTTAATTCTTAAAAATTCTGAAATCTTTTCATTCATATAATCGCGCTGAAGATGACGACTTTGTCATTGAAATATGCATTCGTACAAAATATATTTATTAAAACTTGTGGAAATGTGTTTACTGTTTATTTTATAGTTTGTCTTTAATATTTTTTTTTTCATTAATATTAATATACTTTTATCCAATCAAATTTTTTTTACTTATCAAATATGATTGGCTTTTGTTGTATTTTATAATTTGAGCCTTATTCTTTGTCTGTAATGTCATTATCAATCATAACTCTGATGTAGTTCTTACAAAACATGTCAGCGGTAATAAGTTTCATCTGGGATCTGCTCTTGGCTTCATGTATTCCTTACTTAGAATCATTTTATCCTTTAAAAAGTGATAACACTCAATTGTACAATTTTTGGATAAAAATAATTTTGTAACAATCATTCATTACTTTTGTTACATATTTATCTTCCTTACAGAATTTAATTTAGTTATTGATTTTAAAAAATAGCTTAATATTAAAAATTAATAATTTGTAATAATGTAATATATTTTTTATCTCCAGTTGAGGATTGGCACAACATGCATTGTAAAGAGCATAACGAATTCCGAGAATCATAAAGCATAAATCTGGATCACCGTGAGTGTTTTAGCTGAAGATTGGCTTCACCTAATAATTTAATTATAAAATTAATTTAATTTTACATCCTTTAAACCGTTTAATTCTTTTTTTATGTTTGTTGTTGTTGCAGTAACAGCTTAATATTTGCAGATTTCAATTATGAAATATCTGAAGAAATATTTACCAGTAACTGTAAATTCACTGTGAATCTGAAAAAAATAAAGACTTTTTTTAATAAATTTTTATACATTTTCTGTTTATTTCATATCCATTACTGTAAAATCCTGAAACTAGCAAATCTTAGCATTTATCGTACTTACAGGGTATCCAATAAACGACTGACCCATTTTGAACGTAAATAATAACACTGAGATAAAAATGTGCTGCTTGCTGCATTGTTATTAGAAAAGCAATACATTTTGTTAAAACTAGTTACAAATTTCGCCTAGAGGGGGCACTGCATACAATCTGCTGTAGTAATAGAGAAAGAAAGTCTAGTTTTCGGTTAATTGTTCTTGAGTGAGTTCATCCTGTGATAACAGGCATATTTGCAGTAAAAAAGTGAATTAACGTCCTTTTTCAGTTTGGATTGTACTATTTTCTGTTAGTGTAGAATATTGACATTTAGTTTTTCAGCCAGCATCGCCACCTTTTGGCGGGATTTTTTAACAAGTTTTAACAATGCATTTTTCAAAATATATTGCTTTTCTAATAACAATGCAGCAAGAGGCGCATTTTTATCTCAAGCCTTGTTTTATTATTTACGTTCAAAATGGGTCAGTCATTTATTGGACACCATGTAAATGGTAAAAGTCTAAAAGCTTGTAAATGCTTCCATTTTGGGCTTTACCAAATTACTAAATACCAAATTCTATTCAGTAGTAGTCAGTTTCTTATTGACTACCATGACAGTCAGTGTAAATGACTAAAAATAAGACAATCTTTATCTAATGAGAAGAGAATAATAATGAAGCAGTCATCTCCAGCGATTCAGAAACAATACAATATCTGCTAAAAAAAAATGAAATAAAGTTTGTCTTTAATAATTTCTTTTCACTAAGAAGGGAAGTAAACGAACTGTTACTCAGATTCTCACCAAATTGAATTACATTACTCATCTGAATCTACTATTGATGCTTGCAAACTAAGAAAATGTGAAACATTGTTTCTTTCAAAATAAACTGCAAAAACGAAAAGAAAGCGAAGATATATAGCCATAAAAAAACTTCATTGTTAAAGCCGCGATTAAATTGGTGTGTGTATATTAATGCGCTTGATAGATTTCTTTCTTCCACTACTCAGTATTAAAAAAAATAATATACGAATATTAAGAACGAATCTATATCACATGAAAGCAATGAAAGTAGCAGCAGACGACAATTGAATGACTTCTAAAGTTTCTAAACAAACTTAGTTTTTAAAAAATAGATTATTAAAAGATTATTAAAATTAACTAACTGATTTCCAGTAAAAAAAAAACTGTAGAATAGTTAATAAATATTTCCTTAATTTACTATTTCATTTAATACGAGGGGCATCCAAATTTGACCTGGACTTTATTTTTTGTAAATTTAATTGTTGTACAAATCTAAACTTCCACTGTTGGGATGGCAGCTACTGCCTATCATGCAAATGCAGCACTAGTCATCCGGTTGCCATGACAACCGATCGGGGGTGGCACGAGGCGGTAAGCAAAGTAAGCGTCGCGTCAGATGTTGCAACTCTGTGTCATGTTCAGAAAACCACTCCTGAACAATTCTTGCTCGATGGACATTAGCATTGTCATCCATGAAGAACAAATGCACCATTGCAGGATTGACTTGATCTGCAACAATGTTCAGGTAGTCTGTGGCTTTCACCCGACTGTCAAGTAATATCAGGGGACCCTTGCAGCAATACCAACAAAACATGGCCCATACCATGACACCTCCTCCTGCAGCTTGAATTGTGTTCACAACACATGAGGTGTCCATCGTTTCATGGGGCTTCCGCCAAATTCTTTGCCGGCCATGAGTGCAAAACAATGTGTAATGTGACTCGTGTGACCACATCACCTTTTTCCAGTCGTCTACTGTCTGGTCACACCATTCTTTACATCACTGCAGGCGAACTTTACGGTTTGTTGCTGACACCAGGGGCTTCCTACTTTTATGCGACTTCCCATCCCTATTCGCTTCAACTCTCGATGCACTGTTCAGGGTTGCGATGATCCTTCATTGAAGTCTGCCTTCAGTTGCTCCACAGTAGACCTTCGGTTTTGCCGCACAATTCGTCTCAGATGACGTCGGTCCCTGTCTGTGTTGATTGTTTGTGATCCACAATTCTGCCGTTTCGACAACTCTTGTGGACCCCGTTTCTACGCATTGAACACCTTAGAGACCTGACCTTTTGAGATACCGGTCAGTTGTACTGTCCTGGAAATCGTAGCTCCAGCTAGACGGGCTCCCACAATAACTCCTTTTTGGAACTCTGACAGGTCTGTTGTTTTTCCCATTTTGCTCAGCTTGAGCAGTGGCAGCCTGTTCCTACCCTGTAACTGCAGCTTGGAACGAGCATGTACTTCACATGATTGCACTAATTTGCATATCACAATCGCTTCTTACCTGTGACCCCGCTTTACAAATCGGTGCAGTAATTCATCACGGGTTTCTAATTCATTGGCCAGGGTGTGTATATAATAATTTTAAAAAATTTTTAGTTTGAGATCTTAAAATGTCTTCGAAAAAATTCTCTGGTTGTCAAAACCGAAAACGCAAAGCGACGACAGAACAGGAACTTGAAAAACAAAGGGGTTATATTAAAAAATTTTTGATATCAAAAAAAGATGTTTCTTCAGTTTCATCAAATGTGAATATGTGTTGATGAACCACAACATCTGCATGTCGATTTTAGACCCAAAAGATTCAGTTTTTTTCTCTTTTGATGTAGTGCTGAAGGGATTCTCTGAAGATATCATATCCTCATCAACAGAAGTTCCTGATACATCAACATTAACGCTTTTGAATAATCTTCATATCCGGCCGGCTACATGGCCTCAAATAAATAACAAAATAATTGAAATCTGACCGACAAAGAAATGAAACATCTTATATCTGTCAGATGATAACGACAGAAAATTTAGTGATGCATATTATTATCATAAACTGCCAAATTCAGAATCTGTTCCTAGAGACTGGTTAATTTACTCGGAAAAATCTAATAGTGTCTATTGTTTTTGCTGTAGGTTGTTTAATTTACATTCATGGAAAATACTAATACTAGTTTAAGCCGTCTAATCACTTTGCATGAAACATCTTTAACTCGCTTAAATAATTTTAAACAGTGGATAAATTTAGAACTTTAGTTAAAAGCAAAAACAACAATTAATCAACAACACGAAAAATTATTTGAGTTGGAACAACACTGACGCGCTGTTTTAGAACTTTTTTTTGAAAAAATAAAATATTTAGCTAACAATGTTTAACCAATTTATTTGTTAAAAATAATGCAAATTTCTTAAAACTTGTTCAGTTATTCGCAAAATTTGATGTCACTATGTCTTGTCTAATACAAAAAGCATTGAAAAAAAATCATATGCATTATATGAGCAAGGATACACAGAACAAAATAATTGCTTTAATAGCTAACAATAATAAAGAAAAGATTTTACTGTCGATTCAAGAAGCAAGATACTTTTCAATTATATTGGATTGTACACCAGATATCCGCAAAACTGAGCAAATGAGTATTATTATCAGATTTGTATCAATTAATGATAAGAGTTGAAATTCATGAACATTTTCTTGGTTTTATTGATATTAAAGATTCAACGGGTGAAGGGTTAACAAATAATTTGATGGGTAAAATTGAGGAATTTAATTTAGATATAAAGAACTTGTGCGGCCTTAAAATAAACACAAGTTTCCTTATAAGCTTTGCTGAAATTGCATCCCTTAAAGGAGTAAACAACTCGTGAAGTTTGGTTAAACTCCACCCTTAACGTAAAAAAAAGCGCATGAAAAAAGTAAACACCACCATGTGTTCCATTAATAGGTTTCTGCGAACTATGTTTTGCACTAATGTGTTGGTTTGATTTATTTGGTATTACGTCTATTTCAACTGCCATGGTCATTTCAGGACTGCATTATAGGGGCCGCAAATTTTGCCTCGCAAGGTCAGCCGGCAAACGACTACACGGGACCAACGAGTTTACTTCCCTTCCGAAGGAAGTGCGTGATGTCAGGATTTTCCCCCTGAAAAAAATTCTCCTCTTCCTCGGACGGGCTTGAACCCGCGTCCTCTGGCATCAGAGGCGATCACGCAAACTCTGAGCTAATGTGTTGGCCCTAAACTCAACCACCCTCACAGGAATGCCAAATTAGGCTAATAGAAATTGCGTGTTCGAAAACATAACTTCAATTGAACATGCTTTTTTCAATTGTCACTCGATTTTTCAGTGGACTGTGAGAGTGGGCCAACACATTAGAGCGCAGAAACCTATCAATGGAATACGTGGTGGTGTTTACTTTTTTCATGCGTTTTTGGTTACGTTATGGGGGAGAGTTTAATCAAACTTCACGACCTGTTTACTCCTTTAAGCAATGCAATTTCGACAAAACGTATGAGGAACACCTTGTGTTTATTTTAAGGTGCAGAACATCGCCAGGTATCTCACGACATCCTTTTCAAAAGCACCCTGTATAATATAATAAAAATGTAATACATTGCATGCATATAGTAAGTTTTTATTTTCTTTATTTCAGTGTACTATGATGAATTATTATGTTAATTAAATTTTTTTAATGACAGTTATAAGATTGAAAGGGTGCATATTTTAGGGTTTGCATAGGGGCGCCGAAGGAGCTAGCGCAGTCTCTGAATCGATTGTTTGTTTAAACAAAATGGCGGACAGTGATATGCCGACCAAAGAACAACGAATAACCATCAACTTCTCCACAACGAAGGTGTGAAAACATCAGAAATCATCATCAAAGATTTCAAAGACAGTTCACGGGTCATGTTTGTCTCGATCATCAGTCTTTGCTTGGTGCTAAAAGTTCGAAGGAGGACAATGAACCGCATAAATAGCCAGCAACTGCAGTTAATAATGGCATTATCAGATGAACAAGTGAGCTGATAGAGACAAGAGGCAGATTCATGTCCGAGAATTGGCTTCAATATTGTCGTCAGCACTGGCAGTGTGGAGACCATAATCCATGGTAACTTGAAATTCAACAAGATCTGTGCCAGATGGGTCCCTAAGCAACTCCGAGGATCACAAAACCACCCGAGTGGAAATCTGTTCCATGCTGCTGCAGTGATATGACAGGGAAAGTGACAGCATCCTAAGGCATGTTGTGACTACCGACGAGACATGATCAAGAAAGCAAGAGTGCAAGCATGGACTGGCGACACACTGACTCACTACGAACCAACAAATTCAACGAATGTGATGGCGTCTGTATTCTGGGGCATTAAGGGTATTATTCATGTTGGTTTTCTGGAAGAACGTCGAACTATAAATGCACCCTACTACTGTGATATTTTGACGACTCCCTGAAGCCAGCACTAAGGTAAAAGCAACCAGGACTCCATACCAGCAAGACAATGTCAGACCACACACAGCCAAACTGACTATGGACACGGAAATCAAATGGGACATCTTACCACATCCTCCATACTGCGCGGATTTCTCCCCTTGCGACTATCACCTTTTTGGGCCATTGAAAGATTTCTTGGGAGGGCAGAGGTGGTTTTGAGGAAGCTAAAAAAGCTGTCCTGACATGGTTTCGACATCAGCCTGAAGATTTTGCAGAACGCTGGAAAAATTGTGTAGGGAAACATTTGGTGTTGTTTATTTTTGTTTGTTTTTTTGTAGTTGCCTGGTTTTATAAAAAATAAAGTCCAGTTCAAATTTGAACGCCCCTCGTAATTCGTTTGGAAACCTCATAATTTTTCTGGGGCAGGCGATATTGAAATGAGGGGAAAGCTATCGAGTGATATGTTGTGTTGGTGAAGGGGTATGTTTCGAGGTCCTTTATTATTTTAAATAAAAATAATTTTCATGGAGGCTTACTACATCTTGTAAATTATTTCGAGACGAATAATTAACGCAAATTAAGATTTTGTGCTTAATAACACTGCTTTAATTGCAATTCTTTGGTAACAATCGTTAACGATTTTGCTTCTCATCTTACCGCCATATTTTTTTACCGAAGCATTGCTACCGCCAGACAGTGTTATTGCTTCCAAGGTATGCTTGTGGAAAAAAAAAAACTGCGTCGTAAAACTTCATATACTTCCCTTGTATGTTGCATGTCAGAATTTAATGGGATTTTTTGGTAATTGCCAGGTCTTGAATAGAACCCTGTCTTGATAATACTAATGGTAGAAAAACACTATAGTGATGTCTTAAAACCAAGGAAAGAATATTATGTGGATAATTATTATTATAATAAATGACCGTCTTTACAGATAGAAGCCCAGGACTCAAATCGAGCTTTTATGATAATCGAGATTAATCCTTTATTCAATAAATGTGTGCATTGTTTGTCCTACATTTTTATCTGATTAGTCTTCAAGCATACCTAATGTATTCACATAAATAGGGGTTACTTAGCGTACCTTTTCTAAGATGTAAAATAGCAGCGATATTATTCTCGAGATGGTGGGGAGTATTGCATAATTTTATAGAAGTTTTACTCCAACTGGTGATTCCAACGTTAATAATCATACTTTTACAAAGCTGTAACGAAACGTTGATGCTGACGCATCTCAAAGCATTTTGTGACTCAACAACACCCTTGCTCCGCACAACACATAATTCAATAACTAGATCCTACTCTATCAATTTAACTTCACACTTCATTAATACTAACTATCGTTTAATCTTCTTTCCTATTTACTACGATCGTATATTGGTCTGTCTTTTCCAATATTAAATTCCCTCACTTACCTTAATGTGGCTTAATCTTCACACTTTCCCATTGTTAAAACTCCCCACACCCATTTAACTTGAAACTCCTTTATAACGTTACCCACACCCACCTTCCGTTTCCATGTCAATAGCATTGGCAATAAAAGAATAAACTAAATAGAATCACATGTACTTTATTTAATATAAACGCTTCAAACAAAGCAATACAAAAAAAAAATTAATTAGTCGACTTTTGAATTCTGTAATAACATAAGCTCTAATCATGACTACCAACTATGCACTCTACAAACAAATATAACAATAACTTATCCCTCACTCATCACTACTAATATACTATCAATATCAATCACAATAAATGGCCGACACTGGCTCTACTCCTAATGACTTCGCTGCCCTTATCTCCATACTCATTATCAAAGAAAAACAAATCGCGTTTATTTATTACACAACACATTGTCTATTGACACACTGCCTGGTGTACAGTTACTTGCGAATGCTACCATTAGTTGACACCAAATCGCTGTATACTTTCGCTCGGAGAACACAGTTTCCGCCGTCGTTCTGTCTTCCTGCCGCTGAGCTCACATTTGGCTGTCCGGTGATAAGCGCTGCCCATCGCTGGTCAGTGTGCTTCACCTTGCTGTCTCTCAGCCAACGAGCGGTAGGATCCGTCGGCTCTTGCAAGCTAGCCCCCAACACACCTCGTTCTCTCTACAGCCCGGCTGTCTGAGTTACGTCGTGGGGCACTAGCCACAGGTGTCCTGCGCTGCTTGGAGGCCCCAGTGCCCGTATGGCTGCCGATCAGCAACTCGGTGGGAGATCGGGCCACGAAGCTATACTTTATCGTGCCTATCTCCCCAATCCGCAGTCCCAACCGCTCACGCCCATACTGTTGCAATTTGCTCATTGCCAGCCGAAACCACCTGCCGCTCAAGCAACTTCACCTACCTTTCGCCACCGAGGCTCGGAACGGTCGTGGAGAGGCCGCTCCCCACATCTTACTGCCGCTTTCACTCGCCTTGCTCCTCTATGGTCCGCTTTGACGTGATCGTCTCGTATCGTAACAAGAACTGACCGATATTCTCCTTCACTTTTCGCTGGAGTCGGGTTCTCATGTCTATTTCAGTCGAAGTCTGGGCACATAATATATAAAATATTTTTTCCATTCTATCTCTCTCCACTGTTCCTGCCTGCTTTGACCTTTCACCTTATTGGCTACTCTGTCGAAATTCCAGGAACTCCAGGTGAAGTTCATTGTTATGGCAGCTCCTTCTCTACTTCCTCGTTCGATTACCCGCTGAAAGTTTTAAACAAAGAAAGTAGTACTAAAAGAAAGCACATGTTTCTGTCGAGCCCAGTGTCGCCATTACTAAAATTATATTACGTTCTGTTATACAATTTTCTACTTGCCAATGCTACTAAAATAAAACAGAATGGGAGCGAGAAAAAAAAATAAAATAAAGCCCAAGTTCTCACTTCGTTTTCCTTCTATTAAATCACGCACTGATTGAGTAAAATGGGGGTGGGGGGTAAATTTCGATGCCCCCTCAACATTGTAAAAGTCTTAAATTTTCGCTTTCTCTATATTTATAGTAAATCTAAATTAACATAGATATGCTCTTATCTAATATGGCAAATGACTCGTCACAAAGCATTAACTTAAACTATTCCACCTATACCAACGGACATTGCCAGTATCACAACCCAGAGTATACTCGGGGCATAAAATGGACTAGGCTAGAATACATCCCCTCACTTTTCCATGCCAAAGTTATGGCAAAATAGCATGAAAAAAGAAAAAGGCAGAAGGTCACTTCGTCACACTTCATTTGGCCATACTCACTGTTGGTTGCAAATGGTTCTATTGAAATAGCCTCATTCACTTCTTCCAAGAATCATTTTGTCACTTAATCGACTAGCTCTCCATATTCAAGCTGTCACCTTCATTTTGTCTCAGGATCGTATTCTCACTCAGTGAGTTCGACATATACAACGTGTCAGATTCATTTTGTCACAGGATCGTTTTGTCACTTAGTCGACTCGTTATATTTAACTCTTCCCAGGATCTTTTTTTGTTATTCAGGTGGCTCGACATTCATGAATTTAAAAAAACTCAAATACATCAGTTTAGCATGACTCCTGTCTGAGCAATGGTTTGCAACGAAGGAAAGACCAGTTCAAATTTGAACGCCTCTCTTGATTCATTTGGAAACTTCGTAAATTTTCCGGGACTGGCGATATGTGAAATGAGGGCAAGGTTGAGGGGCTCTTATCTCACAGGTCATCTTAAGTTTCCCTCCAAAACCTAGGATAGCATATGGAATGCAGCAGATAGATAATAAAAGTGGAGGAAAATTTCGTCGAATATTTTTATATAAAAACTTTTATTTGACAGTCATAAAAGTGAAGAAAAGGACAGGAAGTAAACTGTAAATGGACAAATTTCGTCTAAGTACGTTTCTGCTTATAAACCTCATGCACCCATGAAGGGTGTTTTTATAAGAGAATTTGTGCTACCCAAAATTTCCAGAAATTTTTATTCTGACCGAACCGTAAAAGATACGAAGTTTTGCCGATGAATGGTATTAGGGGTACATCTCAGCTGTAATTGTGCCAAGCCAACACCTCCTAAAGATAAGGCCTGAGCGCGAAAACGTCATACATAGGTACATCATCATGCGAAGATATAATTTAGGGCTTATTATTGGTAGAAATGCGATTAAACATAACCTCGTATGATGATGTAACAGTGTATGACGTTTTCGCGCTCAGGCCTTATCTTTAGGTGGTGTTGGCCAAACGGTGTCATCCTAGGTCCACGTGAGTTTGAGTTTGAGCTATTTTTGTCACTCTTTGTGTTGGTCGCGTTGCGATTCTTGATATTAAAACTGAAGAAATCTGCAGCTGAAACCCACAGACTGTTGAAGGAGGCTTTTGGTGAACAAGCTTTAGGCCAAACCCAAACATTTGAGTGGTTTAAGCGTTTCAAAGATGGTCGGGAGTCTGTGGAAGACGAAAAGCATTCTGGTCGACCATCAACAAGCACAACTTCAGAAATGATGTGATCCTAGAGGACCAAAAGCAGGCCATCCACGATGTTTGTGATCGCCTTGGACTGTCATACAGGACGTTTTGAGACGATTGAGGGAAAACGTGAGGCGTAAAACGCCAGAGATGTGGAAGAAGAAGAAAGACTGTTTACTATTGGCTTTACGGTTTGTTTTAAATTTTTCAAGATATAAATCTTGCTCGTTGGTTCCGAATGACCCTTGAATAAAAATTCCTTAAAATTATATAAATTAAAAATTTTTTTAACATTTCTTGGAAAAAAAAATGGTGGAGGGGAAAGCTGCCCTGGCTGCGACTTTTTTTTTCCCAAACCACTTTTGCCAATTATGTCATAACAGACTTGGTTATTGCTAATGCCTGACTTAGCTATCAATGATGCTAATTAATAATTAGCGGTCACAAAATTAAGTTTATCATTAAAGATTAAACTTTAGCAATATCTCATTTTATCCATATTTTATCATAATTATTATATCTATTCATTTTATCTTATCGAATATTTATTCTGTATGAATTATAGTATATATTCTACATTTAAAATTAAAGAAATTATATTGAGATACGGGTATCTTTCATAATTTGACCCATATTTGTATTTGTTTGGGATGCAGATTTCAACACTTAAGAACCTTTTTAAATTTAGGTTTTATCCAGCAAATTTATCAGTTGCACAGAAACATCGATTGAAGACCAGTTCAGCAATAACGCTAAAAAAAAAACGTACAAAAATGGATAACAGTGTTAGGTAAAATCAGAACCAGCATCTTGTCTGAAAGGTTGATTGGTATTAAAAATATTAAAAAGTTCATGATAATTCAAAATTCTTAAAAAAAACAAAAAAAACAACAACAACAAAATATCAAACTGGTTATGGAGATCTAGGAGGCAGGTGTTACAAATCAAACTGAAAGCAATAAAGCGAGACCTTATTAACCAAAATTACGTAAAAACTGTGGAATGGAATAACCAAAATAGTAGCGAACAACGAAAATTTCAATCTCCTTGTGGATTAGAGGTTCCTAAGATTTTGGAGATCTTACTAGCCCACTTGAGAGGTAGCCTGTGTGTTCATTTCCCAAATTCTAAAATTTTTTTCATCTAAAATTTTTACTCATGATTTGAGAAGATATGTTGACATTTTGGAAAGAAAACTGGAAAGAAATGAAATTAATGCTTACTTAGACCATAACTTATAATCGGGTCATAATGTATACAATCCCTTATACCATACAAATCTTAACTGTGCCCTGACGTGTTTTTATGACAACTGATTAAGACTTTTTTTTTGAGATATTAATATTTTTCAGAAAATGAAGAAATTGTTATGGCATTCATACAAGTAAACTACAGTTAGTAAATTAGCCATGTACGGACTCCATCCAACACCACCTCTACTCAAAGCCTGAGCACGAAAATTTCATACATTGTTACATCATCATAAAAAGTCATCTTTAATCGCATTTCTACCAATAATAAGCTCTAAATTATGACTTACTATCATGATGTAACAATGTATGACGTTTCCGCGTTCAGGCTTTCTCTTTAGGTGATGTTGCTCCATCTCATTGAGACGAATGATTTTGTAAATCAATTGTTTGACTGTGATGAGCCATTTTAGAGTTATAAGGGTATTTTTGTACCCCCCCCCCCCCGCCAAAGCCGGGAAATCTTTTTTTTTTTTTCATGACAAATTTTATTTTTTTTTCAATTAAGTTTGGATTAAATAATTAATTGTTCTCTAGATTATTTCTTGATTAAAACTGTTTCATCATTTGTTCATTTAAAATTTGCAACGTTTATTACCAAAAATTACTTCTGCTATTTCTCGTGCTAAGAAAAGTAGTCTCCCCCATTTCTTAAATAAACTGCCCCGACTCGAGGCTCTAAAAGTGTCCGCTCGACTGTACAAGGTTTTAGCGATTCCAATTTATTTACACAAGGTTTTAGCGATAAACACGTCTGTTGGCAAAATTGGTTTGGGAAAAAAAAATTGCGCCTTGGCTAATGACTCCATGGGAAAACATGATGAAACAACTAGAACGAAGCCGCTTTGAATTTAAAAGAAGTGGTCATAGAATGTCTAACAGCCACCAGAACGATTAATAACTGCTATCGTGATAACCTTAGTGAAAAACATGGCCTCCTCTAACTACTCGTAGTTAGAGGAAGCCATGGTGAAAAGGTTAGGATAATAGAAATCAAGATTGACTGCGAAGACGACCGGAAGTCTACAGAGGAAACTATTAACAGTGCAGCAAATGGCACGAAAATGCATACTTAAGGAAATCAAGGTATGGAAATAAATCTTGAGGATTCAAATCAATTCGTAGTCACTAAATTAAATGACTTGATAAATGGGATGTCTGAAATAAAATCAGATAATGAGACGTTAAAGGAGATTTTAAAAGAAGACCACATTAATAGTATAGCTAAGATTGTGGCTCAAATTGTTGAAGGAATAAAAAAATTCAATGAACGATATGATACAAGAGGTGGTTTCAGACCTGCCAACTCACCCGGATTTTAACAATTCATCCGGTCACCCGGCGGATCGTAAAAATTACCCGGCGAATAGTACTCTCATAAAAGAACCCCTAAAATTTTCTTTTCCTTCCCCGTGATGCACCAGCAATTTCGTCAGCAATTTTTTTTTTTGGAACGTTATCTAGTATTCTTGCAGCTAAATTTGCTTATCCAGAAGGAGAAGTACCGTGCTACAAGTGTATACCTTCAAAAGAAGTAATATAAAAAGGCAAAAAAGCTACAAGACAGTGCAATCAGCTCCACAAGGAGACAAATTAGGGAAACTTCAAATTTATAAAAGCATAATTTCAAGATAAAACATTTTTTATAATTTAACCAGTGTTAGTCTCATTATTTCACATACTGTGTAGGTTGACGCCGCAAGCTCTTGCTTTGGGCATTGTTACCGTGTAACAATGCACACTGCTCTTATCTCGTGCTGGTTACCATAACGTGAGTTGATGTTGTCATCTTGTTGTATTTTTAGTTATTTTGTTGTCTTTTTATTTCTTATTCTGCCTTTTTTGTCTTTACGTCTTCTTGATGTGCCCGCTCCGCTTTCTAGAACTTCTTGATGTACCTGCTCTGCTTTCTACATTGTCTTGATGTATACCCGCTCCGCTATTCTACCGAATATCTTTCCGCATCAACCTATACCGCCCTACGAGAAAAGGCCTCGTTAGGGATAAGCCACTGGGCTTTATGCTTCCCGCTTCTACCACATTTTCATACTGCAAATATTTTTGGTCCTTCGAGCCGGATCCCCACTTCGCCCGCATTTTATGGTTTGTCCAAGCCTGATCGCCTGCTTCACCCTTATCAGATTTCTTATTTCGCCCACTTTGTGATACGGTTATTTTGCCCGCCATGCAAACCGGATTGCCCGCTTTACCCGCTTTTACTCACTGGCCAATATGGAACCATAGTAATAGAAAAGAAAGTACAACAGCTCCCGAGCCGGCCACACCCCCTCCTGTTTCATAATGGTCGCGCATTTCATTGATTTTGGTCACAGTTAGTGGTTATTATTCAATAAAAGCACGCCAATTCGATTATAGAAGGATCAGACAACGTAATTATGCTTCAGTTTAGAATTTAGAAACTTTTTTGAAAAGTAATAGCCCCCACTCTAAAGTAAGACCTCAGCTCTGTTAAGTGCTGCCCATGTTGTCAGGCGGATTTTTGCTGAAGCTGTGGCGCTGCGATCGAAGTCGCTCATGCGAAAGGTTTCACTGATAATCGCTAATGCTGGAAACGCACGATTTAAAATTTCAATAATTCCTATTTAATTTGCCTAACTCTGAATATGTCATAGGTGAGCGTGGGATACACTTGTCTTCAATCTAAAATTGTCCACAATGTCCAATTGTCCAACAAATTTAAAAAATGCCTCGCTGTTTAGATTTCTAAATATGTCTGAAAAGTTTATAAGAAATGCTTGGAATTTTTTGTAAATTCTTGAATCTGTGCCATCGGAAACTTATTTTACTTTATGTATACAAAAATTACAATAGGTTTCTCGTCAAGCTTTTATTGGCGTTTGTACATGCATTTTATCAGAGTCTATGTGGGGAAAAAATGAGAAAACAAGAACTAGCAACTTAGGGATTGTTTACAAAATATGTTCGCTAAAATGACAACATTTTAACATTAACAACCCCCCCCCCTCCAAATGAACGTACATAATATATTAAAATACATCCCCCCTTAAAAAAGGAAATCTTTTCACATTCTGACATTCGTCAATCGCAAAGAATTGCGACTTGTTTGTCCGCCCCCTCGCACGTGGTCATAATGTTGGCGCCCCTGCACGTGGCTATGAGACCCCACACGTCCACTTGGAGCTGCAGCAGAGTTATGGGAAGTTCCAGCAACAACCACCAGGCGGCGATTGGATCGAGCCGGAGCGCAACCAATCAGGAACGAGATGACACGAGGGGACTGCTGGGTAATGCAGGAGGTGTATATATAGCGGGTGCTGTGGAGGGAAATTCATTCTAATTTGAATTTCAGTTATGATTCCTCCAGGAACGATGTTCGACAGCTGTCGTGGCCGAGTCTACCCGATCTTCCAACCGTAAGTACCCTTTTTACCCTTGCATTACCCACTGCCGATCCGTGCTACGTGAACGTGTCCAGTCTGATCCGTATCTAAGACTTCTGACTGCCATGGGGACTCTAGGGACATGATTAATTGATTATTGACTTCAATTCTGGTGTGTGTTTAGTTTGCTTAATTGTAAAGCCAGTAACGTTCTTTTTAATGTACAAGAAAATTTCATTGATGGGTTCAGTATTTAAGTTATGTTGAATTATCCAAGAAACTGCCATTTGATAGGTGTTACATCAAGTACCCAAAGGGTTGGTTGGTATTTCATTCCAAGTGAACAAAGGGTTGGTTGGTTTCCAAAGGGGTTGACAGGTTTTTGATGGATTGTGGGTGTGGTTAATGATGAATGGGTTTTTTTGCATTCGGCCTAATGACCAGGTAACCAAAAAAAGGGTTACCCATCGAAATTGGGGGGATGGTAAATAATCTGGCCTATCGCATTCGTTTTTACCTAATTACTAATTTTCTATTGTGTTTAGAATTACCGGATTTTTTTGTATTTTTTTTTGTTAAATACTCTTCCTAATTAACATTATTGATTCAAGGTGCTCAGGTTTTTGTTTTCATTGTTTTTTATTTCGCACCTTCTATTTACCTTCCTTTTAAATACTCATGTTTACATCCATTGCTTTTTATTTATTTACCAGACATGGAACAAGTCTATTTTCAACCTGAAAACGCAGGAGGGTTTGGTGGTGTTCATGGTTAGCTATACAAGCAAACCAGTCAGAAAAAGAAACACGTGATTGATTCAGTGGTGTTACGCTACATAAACCTATTAGATATCGCTATCCTCGTAATCGCATGCGTGTTTTTGCACCGTACGATCAATTTCAAGTAGATTTACTAGACCTAAGCAGTTTGTCAAAGCAGAATAATGGGTATAAATTCCTTCTCACATGCATCGATGTGTTCTCGCGTTTTGCGTGGGTTGTGCCTTTAAAATCCAAGACTGGCCCCGAGCTTCAAAAACCTTTTCAAAAAATCTTTTCAGAAGGGCAAGTTCCTCTAAAAATTAATAGTGATAAAGGTAAAGAATTTCTAAATAAACACGTTCAAGATTATTTTAGATGACTCAATATTATATTCTTTGCGACAGAGTCAGATTAAAAGCAGCAACGGCTGAGCATTTTAACCGTACCTTAAAGGGGCGAATGTTTAGGTTTTTCACTTACTCCAACAAACAACGTTACATCGACGTCTTACCTGCTCTTGTTGAAAGCTGTAACAATCGTGTTCATAGATCTTTAGGTATTGCACAAGTTGATGTGAACGCTCTTAATGCATCGACCTTGTGGACGAAGCAATGTCTTTATTACAATTTGGCACCCCATACGACACGGAAATAAAAAATTGGTGACGTATTACGCATTTCAAGAGTTAAAAATATATTTGAGAAAGGTTATTTACCGAATTGGACAGAGGAAGTGTTTTCTGTGTCAAAAATTATAATGCAAAAACCTGTAATGTATAAAATTAAAGATTACAATGGCGATGAGATTGCAGGTGTGTTTTACGAGCAAGAACTACAACGAGTAAAAAACCCTGAAGTTTTTGTCATCGAAAGGATATTAAGATGCAGAAGGAGAGGGGGGTATGCGAGAGGCACTCGTTAAATGGCAGAATTACCCCGACAGTATGAATAGTTGGGTACGTGAAAATGATCTTTTAAACCTATGACAAGCTGTTGCACTCATCAGTCACGCAGTTGATTTTGTCATCATGTGCGAAGAGTCTGATTTCTACGTTACACTTCTGTCCAACACGCAATCGGGTGTTGGAAAACATGTTAATACAACAGCTCACTTTTTCACCCTGTTACCACGCGCATTACAATTCAAAGGTCACTGGGAAGTCGGTTTGACTGAAGTTCATTTCCCAGCACTTTTCAAGAATATTACAGCTGTTAGCAACAGTTTCACCATAGGTTTACAGAATTTTATTATTGAGAAGCAAATCATGCTTAAGATTGCTAAACCTATCGATTCACCCACTCTTAAAGAGTTTGCACACCGAGTGGATACAGCGTTACAAGCCTATTTGAAGGATATTGTATTTTTTTACGACTGAGATGTCAGCAACTATGTCATCTTGAGTTTACTTTCTAATACGCAAATTCGTTTCACCACAAGAGCTTTCTGTTAGTTCTGTAATTTAAAAACCAGATAATTTACTGGATGGGCGTGTATTGCTCGTTCCTGATTTTGCCGAGACGTTCGAATGGTTTTCAGAACTTTCTGCGGTGTCAAAGTTCCTAGAGATCGCACCTATATTCCAACAAGTTGTTGATATAAAGACCATCCAAATCCGAAGTACAGAGGCCCTCCTTGATTTTTTACAAGTTCAATTAGGACTCTCTGGAATTAAGGTCACCTTGGATAATGGTTTTTTAGTATTTTTTGGTTACACAGGTCATTACAATGAATTCCCAGTTGTGTCGAATCTCGGGTCTGTCCCTGTACAGTTCCTGAATAAGAAATTTAAAATACCTACGGAAATTCCGATAAATGCTGTTGATGATGGCTTCATAAATATTGCTGTGTTCAATCCGGAAGACTGGCCTCGAATTAGTGAATTAAAAATTCCCGAGGAGTATTACGATAAACGTAGTGACATTGTGAACGTGTTAGTGGATTTGGTACCATTAGAAGAAAAGCCCTTTTGCAACATTAATCTCACTTATAACAGATCTTTTCACCCCCTGGATTTTCCGAGGGGTCGTACATATGTGAGTTTGTTCATTCGTTGAAGGCACTCGGTTTGGGAAGGAAGACAGAGACGTTGATGTGACTCAGGCTGAATACAGTTCTAGTTTTCCATTCCTTGCCTATGATTTAAGCGGAAATCGTAATTATTATACGGACCATTTCAATGTTATACGTAACGGGACACTTAGTGTTGAAGTACATTTTTCACAACCTGTGACGCGATCTGTGAACATCATTACTTACTGTCAGAACTTACTCGAAATCAGTAAAGACCGTTCCGTGACCTTTGATTATACAAATTAAAGCTCTATGGATACAGCACAAATTTGGCGTGCGTTAGAAAGAGACCAGTGTACAAAACCTATAGCCAGAGGCGTGTTTCCAGTGGATGTAGTTACTCATGTCAAACCAGTCTACCCGTATTTAGTTGTTGCTAATATGGACGTCTCTAGTCTACCTGGACGTCACTGGGTTGCATTTTTTATCCTAAACCATCATTAGCTTATTACTTTGATTCGTTTGGTCAAAAACCAGATACCCAATTCCATAATTTCATGTACAGGCAGGCTGAAAATTGGGTCTACAATTCGAAAGTAGTAAAGCATCCAACTGAAGCTACATGTGGTCATCATTAATGCGTTTCCTAAAATTTGCTGCAAGAGGTCATTCGACGCATGACATCAGTAACTGTACTTATTCAGACGAACTATTTCTCAATGAATTCATCGTAAAATGTGAGTTAATTTACGATGAATTAGCAATTAACAATAATAATAATAAGAATATATGTCAAAATGTTAAATGGAGTCAAAGTTGTTGTCCTTTAAAAAAAATTCCCTGACCATGCTTTATTAAGTAGCGGAAGAATGGAGCTACTTATTGTTTTCACAATGTCCGTCGGTCCGTCCGTCCAATTCATAATTTCCGCATTTTTTGAGGTCGAAGGTTGAACTTCGGAATGTAGCTTACTATGGGCATGTACACCTTTACTATTTAGTTTGGTTTTGATTGGCCCACTGGGGTCGGAGTTTCGGGGGCGGAAATTAGAGGGGACCAAAAAGTCTACCCGTATTTATGCATATAAAAGAGTGAAATTCGGTATACAGATTCCTCTAAGCAAGATCAATATTATTGTAAAGTTTGGGCCAAACTGTCTCGATAGGGTTGGAGTTATGGGGGTGGCAGTCACCTGGTCTTTAGAACTATGACAACA
>JAHWFO010031089.1:103671-134887 GCA_023313115.1 Rhysida immarginata | reverse complement strand
TGGTTACCTGAACAGTAAGTACTGGTCAGCACCTTGAATCAATAATGCTAATTAGGAAGAGTATTTAACGAAAAAAATTAAAAAAATCCGGTGATTCTAAACACAATAGAAAATTAGTAATTAGGTAAAAACGAATGGGGTGGGACAGATTATTTACCTTCCCCCCAATTTCGATGGTAACCCTTTTTTTGGTTACCTGGTCATTAGGCCGAATGCAAAAATCCCATCCATCATTAACCATACCCACTATCCATCAAAAACCTGTCAACCTCTTTGGATACCAACCAACCCTTTGGTCACTTGGAATGAAATACCAACCAACCCTTTGGGTACTTGATATGTAACACCTGTCAATACCAGTCAATAAAATCAATTAATACTCAATAATATTCAATAAAATCAATCAATACCTATTAATATTCAATAAAATCAATCAATACCATTAAAATACGTCAAAAAAATCGATAAAACCCTTTATCACCTTTTAACCCTTTGAACACCAAGAAAAGGGTTGCATGCACCTCCACTCTTTCCGCCAAGAGTGGTGCCTTACTACTGTGGTAATATTAAGCTAATTCAAAGCAACATTCAGACTGAATCTATTTCTTCTATGAAATCGTCTTCTGCTGCAAATTGTACCATTTAGATTAAATCTGTTTCTTCTATGAAATCGTCTGTTGCTGCCAATTGCAATTCAAATCAAAATCCTTTACAAGATGATGGAGCATTGAATTGCACACCCAGAGATGTGTACACAAGTACTTCTATGTCTGTTCCACATCAACAGATGCCCGCTAATCCAAATATCGCTACCCTCGCAGCAACTACAACAACAAACATTAGTGAACTGAACGCCGTCTCAGCGAAATGTGCATCAGGCATCCCTGAGCTGTACGCCATCTCAACAAAACATGCATCAACCACTTCTGAATCAAACTGCATCTCAGCAACAGAGACAGTAGCTGTCACTGACTCGGGTTCCATCTCTGCAACAGATGTAATCGATGCTAAATAGCATATATGTATAATTTAGCAACTTCACAGGTAAAGTAGAAAAATGTTTTGATAGATCATTTTCATTACTAAATACAGTAGTACCAATATTACACAGTTGGTTTTAAATCTTATAAATATAGTAGATTTTTAGTAAAATGAAGTTTTGGAATATATTATTGAGAATATCACAATTCACTTATAATGGATTTTTTCAAAAAAATTTTAAGGATGAAATAACAAGTTCAACAAAAATCATAAAATAAGGAGAAATACTTCTTAGGGTAAAATTTCATTATTTTAAAGAAAACTTGAAACAACATATAAATATTAAATTTAAATTATCAGCATTTCATTTATTACATAATTCAATATTTACAGTAGATCCTATCTTAAACTTTCTCTGACATATGAAATATTTGATTTATCATGCAAGTGGCATTACCATCCTCTGAAAATTGAAAATGCCTTTTTGTCAATTAAATATGCAAAATATTTAAAAGTGCAATGGTGGCGTGGGGAAGAATGATGGATATTTCTCTCATTTCCTGTCAACAAATAGTTGCGGGAGGGGTGTATATATATTTTGGTGGTTCAGTATAATTTTAAAAGAAAATTAGCCTAAATTCTCACGCCTAGGGTATACACATTACTTTACAGTTTCCCACCAATATTTAACCTTTTGTATGCAAGTGTATTTTCCTTTTTTCAAAAGAATATTATATTTTCCTATTATCTAAGATGAAAAACGATACTGTAGCATCGAGGAAAAGAAATATTAACTATTCTAGTAACATGAACTTGTTTTATTAATTTTATTTAACTATAATTTTCATTATTATTGATATAAAGAAATAAAAATAGCTTACAGATTAATAGTCTCTTAATTTACATGTATTAATTAGCTATCATCACTTAGGATAGAAGCATACGAGAAACTAATTTTGATGTTTAAGTCCCCCTCCCTATCATCCATTTCTGGACCCACGTTTCACATTAAACGTGTTTCTCCGAAACCAATGATCGTACATACTGATCTAGTTGTTATGTAATACCAATAACCCGTCCTATTTTCATTAGGATCCATTTTCTCGACAGTATGGTTGGGGTAGAAACTTGTGTCCTGGGAACATACACGAGCTGGAAAACACAGAGAGAAACGGTTATAGAGAGAATCTACTTCCAAGAGCTTGTATCAATTAATGAAACATGCACGATCCATAAAATCAAATAAAACTCTTATGTACGTATACTATGCACTTTTAGACGATTATTTAATACACGTTTTTTTTAATCAGTCGTCCAAAAATTTCAATTTAATCTAAGCGTCGTGACGACCAGTTCAGCGGGCATCCATTTTAAATTCTTCCTGTTAGAGAAAGCAGAAGTAGAGATAGGTGCAGACATGGCATTAACGATCAGTAATAACGAAAATTATGTATAAAATTGATAAATAAAACGATTTTAAACCTTCAAATAAGTTTAATTTTCTTTTAAAAATAACGAAAATTTTCTTTGGAATGTTTATAATAATTGACTAAACAACGGTTTTGGTGCTGCGTTTTTGATCAGGAAAAATAAATTCTTTTCGATGGTAGTGTTGAACTTTTCACCATAGACTAGGCCATAGACATAAGGTTAAAAGTTAAAAATATACTAAAAAATTTTAGACACCTGCTAAAAAATCAAGTTTTAATCATATGAATTAAAAAATGCACCAATCAAAAGAAAACGCTCAAATGTGGATACAATTTTTATGATGTGCTGATATATCTATTAAAATATTTTTGTGAGAGCCGCTTAAAATTGTATTCCCATGTTAAAGAATATGGCAGTCGCACTAGGCTGTTGTACAGGCCGACATCCTAAATTCCTGGGTATGCTTCACTTTAATTTTTTTAAATTACAATTTACAATTTGGCGTTTTAAATTTTTTGCTTTTCTTTATTTTTACCTTTTAATCTACAACAAAAATTTAATTCCTTACAAGAAAAATGAATTTATTCCTGAAACTTATCTTAAATAGATCAAAATGCCTTCCAAACAAATAAAAAATACATTATAATGATAAAAAATTAACAAAACTATGCTTTTAAAATTTTTTCTGTGATAAAAAATATTTAAAAGCCCAGGAAAAATTGTTTAAGAGCCCAATTCAAGTAGTTTTGCATTAATCTGCTATGGCATTTTAGTCAGCGGTCCCACTGTACCACTATGGTGCTGCAATCGTTTTGATTAGTCATTCTGTTTCCCTTCACTTAACATTAATTGTCCCATCTGTGTAATTGTTAATCTGTGGCTGTGGTTCAGTGGGTAGCAACTCAACCTGTTCTTCAGAGGTTTGAGTGGTAGTCTAAGTTCAAATCTGTGTGTCCCATATTTTTTTTTCGGCCAAGCCCCATTTTTATGCTGTAGTACACTTTGATAAGATCACTCTGCGTTTTTCTTTTCCTTTTTTTAGCTGTTTTTACACGTTTTTCATTGTCTTTAAATGTTGTATGCGACAGCAATGCGAGTTCTGATGAGCGATTTTTTTCTGCACACGCAGCTTTTCCCCATCTACATTTTCGGAACTATGGCATTTTTCCAGCTTAAAGTTAAGGTATGGGTGCTTGTTTTTTTCACCCCGTGATTAAGCGAATGCTAGATTTTTTCCTGTGTTGCCCACCTTGTGTTAAAAAATGTTTTGGTTTTTCCCCAGTAGGGTAAATTTTTTACTCATTTGAAATTCTATCGCGTTTTGTTTACTCCATGTCCTGCGAGATCATTTTTTGTTGTTTAACAATTTTTAAAAACTTTTATATTCACAGATTTGTTGCAAATATTTTTTTACCATCTCGTCATGGATGAAGCATTTACAAATCCTCAGCACCCTGCCGGGTTTGTTGGTGTGCGCAATTTAGGAATACATACAAACCATTCTATATAAGTGACTGGTGAATGGTTAAGTGGTCTTCCTGGTAACACATTACATAAACCAGATAAACATCGTTATCCACACAACCGAATGAGGGTTTTTTCTCCATTTGACCAATTTCAAGTTGATCTGATGGATCGATCGAGACTGTCAAAACAGAACGATGGGTATATATTTATCTTTACCTGCACCGATGATTTCTCTCAATTTGCATGGGTTGTCCCACTAAAAATGAAGACAGGGCAAGTGCTTCAAAAGCCTTTCAAAAAATTTTCACCGATGATCAGGTGCCACTAAAAGTGAACAGTGATAAAGGAAAGGAGTTTTTAAATAAACACGTTCAAGACAATTTTAAAAAACTCAACATTAATCCCTTTGCAACTGAATCCGATGTAAAGGCCACAACAGCCGCACGATTTAACCTTACCTTAAAATCCTAGATCTTTAAGTTTTTTACATATGCCAACACATGTAGGTACATCAACGTCTTACCTGATCTCATGCTAAGCTACAACAATCGTGTTCACAGATCACTGGGTATTGCACCATCTGAAGTTAATGATTGAAATGCCCCGGCTCTATCATTGAAAATGTGGCAATATTACACAGCTGCTCTGCAAACAACACCGAGGATACAAATAGGTGATCACGTGCGTACTTTAAAAGTGATAAACATATTTGATAAGGGTTATATACCTAATTGGACTGGGGAAGTTTTGAAGTTTCAAAAATCGTTTTTTCAAAGCCTGTTGTGTATAAAATAAAAGATTACAATGGTGCTGAGGTTGCAAGCACATTTTATGAACAGGAGTTACAAAAGGTGAAAATTCCCAAAGTATATTGAACATTGAACAAATTATTGGATGGCACACGAGACGGGGTGTGCGTGAAGCTCTTATGAAATGGCATGGTTTTCCCGACAGCATGAACAGTTGGGTTCGAGCAAACGAACTTTTAAACGTTTGACAAGTCGTGTTATGGGTCAGTTGTGATTGTGATTCGACAACATCTCCATCATCATCCTTATCATCAGCATCATGTTTGAAGACACGGATATCTACCCTCGAATACTGCAGCAGAAGACAAAAACTGTCCAACACGACCACTCATTTTATTACGAGACTGCCGCGTAGCTACATTTTCAAGGTCGGTGGGAGGTTGCATTAACGGAAACGCATTTCCCAGAACTTTCCAGAACATTGCAGTCATAAACAATGCTTTTAAATTGTCTAAAAATCTTATGTGGATAATGCCGATGATTAATTAAGGAGAAAATAAAACTCTTTTTCCACAACGAAACAGGAATTGAACAAACATAAAAATAAAAAGACAGAAAATAAAATATAAAAATACAACCTGAGTCTGTACGCGCTTTTCGAAAGCTTTGCTTTCATCATTCAGCAGCCAAGGAGCACCTCGAGAGAACTGACTTGGAATAGAACAAGCTGAGTATTTATAAGAGACAGAAGCCAATCAAGACAAAAAGGTCCAATTGAAATTTATTGATTGGGTAAGTGTGTCGCCCATTTGATCAATGGTGACTCACTAATACGGCCCCTATCTAAGTTGAGTAATAATTTTTTATCTGGTTTTTGAATGGCTAAGCTTTTGAAGGCGTCCAGAAGGTGTTTCTTGTTCATTGACTCAATCAGTTTTACATTATTTAATAAGTGTTCATGTCCGGTATCTAAAGAGTGTTTGGCTATGGATGACTGATTCCCTCTACCAGATCTTGTGTGTCTCATGTGTTCTTTGAATCTTGTTTAAGTATTACGGGAAGTTTGTCCTTTGTACATCATTTGGCTTTGGAAAAATCTGGCTTCGTATCGTATATTCCTGATTTCAGTAGTGGTGAAATCTGGTTCTTGGGGTTTGGTAATAAATGCCTGGTCTGGTTGGGATTGCTAAAAGATAACGAACCATCAAAAGATTTAAAAACAGCATTGAGACCTTTGATTAATGATTTGTTGTAAGGTAAGGATATAACTCGCCCTCTTTTTTTAGTCCGGTTGAGGGTAGTGATTTCGTCCATGGACTTCTTTAACTTCCTCTTCCTGACCAAATCGGTGATAGTACGTGTGCTATAGCCATTTTTAACTGCAATATTCTGGATCAAGGAAATCTCTTTTTTTAATGAGGATTGACCTAGTAGGAGATTAATAGCGCTGTCAATCATCAAAATGAAAGTGGACATTTTTTTTATTACAAGGGTGGCTGGAATCGCTTGGTATGTAATTCAAACCGTTAGTAGACTTCTGGTATACTTCAAATGATAGTGAATCATGGTTTCTGATGACTAGGATATCAAGGAATGGCAACCTTTAATTGTTTTCCAACTCAAAAGTGAATTGAATGGACGGAAAATAACTATTAATATGTTGGACAAAAGTGTTGACATCGCAAGCATTGGTGTCAAAAATTGTGAAGACATCGTCGACGTATCTGAACCAACAATTGGGAAAGTAAAAACTGGAATTCTTCAGAATATCCTCGAAGCCAGATGTTCCCAATGCCCCATGATGTACAAAGGACAAACTTCCCGTAATATTGAAACAAGATTTGAAGAACACATGAGACACACAAGATATGGTAAGGGGAATCACTCATCCATAGCCAAACATTCTTTAGATACCGGACATGAATTTTTATTAAATAATGTAAAACTGATTGAGTCAATAAACAAGAAACACCTTCTTCGAACGCTTAGCCATTCAAAAAACAGTTAAAAAGATAGGGGCCCTATATAGGGGCAACTTAGATAGGGGCCCTATTAGCGAGTCACCATTGATCAAATGGGCAATGCACTTACCCAATCAATAAATTTCACTTGGACCTTTTTGTCTGGATTGGCTTCTGTCCCTTATAAATACTCAGCTTGTTCTATTCCATGTCAGTTCTCACAAGTTCTCTCGAGGTGCTCCTTGGCTGCTAAATGATGAAAGCAAAGCTTTCAAAAAGCGCTTACAGACTCAGGTTGTATTTTTTCATTTTATTTTCTGTCTTTTTCTTTTTATGTTTGTTCAATTCCTCTTTCGTTGTGGAAAAAGAGTTTTATTTTATTCTTAAGCTAATCATCTTAAGTTAATCAATACTTTTAAAATTGGCTTTAAACTTGATCTCATAGAGGAGGAAATAAAATTCAACATTTTACCACCTGTGAGAAATCCGATGCTCAAAGTCGAACTAGTTTTGCAGGCATATTTGAAAGATGTCTTCTTTTACCACAACAACACTTTTTCAGAGCAAGCCATTGCAATGAGTTGACCACCAAATGTTGGGATTCGTTTTAATTCACCTGAATTCTGCAAGATCTTTAATGCTTCACCCGATACATTCTTTGAGGAGCGTTTCACTCTGTCACCAGATTACAATGCAGCATTTAAGTGGGTTCCCGAATTTACCATCACGTTAAGGTATCCAAAGTTTCCCACTCTATACCAAAAGGTTGTTATAGTTAAGAGTACCCAATTGCGTAACAGAGTTGAAGCCTTCAAATTTATAAAAGACAGTTTTAGTGTCATCAATGTCGGGACAATGCTGGTGCGAACGACTCATGTTTGCAAACGAATTTGTGCAGTTTGCCGGGTCCACAGATGACTTCATTGAATTTCCTGCAGTCACTAATTTTGTTTTTTTTTTCGGATAAATTCTGAACAAGAAATTGACATTCCCTGTGTGTATTCGCTTAAATGAGGGAAGCGACGGTTTCATCGGATGTGTTATTTACAACTCTTCAGAACAACGCATCTTAAAAATTCCTGAAGGGTATTACGATAACTGAAGAGATGTTGTTGATGCGCTCGTTAAATCGATTCCCCAGACAGGGTAGGCTTTTATAGCATCAATCTCACACCCAACAAGTGTTTTCATTTCAAATGCTCGGAGGGTTGTTACATAAGTTTTAGCGAGGGACTGTGTTACACGTTAGGCTTACACCCAGATCTCACTGATTTGGCGCACGAAATAAGCGAAGGTTTGACATGGATCGATGTTACCAGAGGAATACCTGGATATTATCTATACACAGATATCATTCGACCTCAAGTTGTGGGCAACACATATGCACCGCTCCTACGAATCATTCCGGTGTCGCCTGCAAGACAAGAAGTGATTTATCAAACCTTTCATTCACCTGACTATTTTGCCTTAAGTAAAAACGTCATTGACACGATTGTTATCGCAGTTCATTCAGATCATGGTGATTTGCTGTCCTTTATTTCAGGGAAGACCATGGTATAACTGCATTTCCATAAGATACCTTTGTAGTGAACGGACGTCTCAATTTACGGAGCCCAACATCAACAGCTATTTCATCAACATCATCGGGAAGAAGTACATTGGTTGTATTTTTTTCTCATCTAATTCAACATGCATGTCCCATACACACCTGACAACGATGCGGGTTTACAGCATTATCTAAATCAAAAAGGGCATTGCTTACCTCTGTTTTGAGGTGCTCCTGTGGAACCCGGGACTCAATTGGAAATGGCAAAATAATCGTGGCTTAAATACAAAAATGGCAAAATAATCGTGACAAAATGTTGGCGACTATTTCTCAATAAAAATACTGTGGGGTTTGGCTCTCCAATCAGCCCAGTGCTCCACACAAATTAAGATTTTCTGGCTGACAGGTCTGGCTGGAAAAGGCAGTGGGTTAGGTGAACAATAGCTTATGATAATTAAACCCCTTTTTATCCTCTTAAGAAATATAAACTTATTCCCCATTAACTCTTATTGCTTTAACTCTTCTAGTAGTGTGATAGGCCACAGATTGACCATTAACACCCATTTAAATATTATAATAATAATTATTGATGGCCATGAGAGATATAGAGAGAATTGCCAAAAGATTATTACCTCCTGGATGTCGTTAAATTGGTTGTGTGACCCGCGTCGTGTTGGCATCAGCAGACAATGAGGGAGCAAGTGGCGGCAATTCTCGTCTGGCTCTCAGCATCGATCTAGGCACGGCCCTCGGAATGGCTTTCGTTGACGGCAGCTGGTTTGGATTGTGCTCGGTTCTTCTCCTTGTTCATGGAACAACAAAGGTGGCTCATCCGACTTTTGGACTCAGGTGGCTTCAAAACTAGCAATGCGTAGAACTGGCATTCTGCTCATTCTCATCTGAACACTGTTTAGGAACCTCTCATATCAGCATTTAGTCTTGACATTTCTAACTGGTTAGAAATACGTCTATCATCATAAATTGAACAGGCAACTCTTCTGTTTGTTTCTACATCTGGCTGGTAACTCTATTCGTCTCTCCGCGTCTAGCGGGCAACTGACCACTACTCTTTTCAACATGGGGCGGTCAACTGACTACTTCTTCTAACCAAATTTTCTCACTGCAGAAAGTCCAAAATTGCTATTCTAAATTACGTAATGATGACATACAGGTTTTTCAGAAAAACTTTAATATTGCAATTGGTTGAGACGAAAGAATAACATTCCCTCACGGATGTCAATCATTTCAGGTGACAGCCAAAATTAGTTCGTACACCTACGATGTCTCAAGTTGCTCCACCAAGGCGGGGTGGACAAACATCCGTTCTCATCGTCTGTCTCTTCTTACAAGAAAGGAAACCCACTCCTTCACCGAGAATGGATTGTATTATAATAAATTCTAAATGCTTCTCATGTTTACAAGTCTATTATCGTCATATAATACTAATAGTACAGGAATGTAATTGATTTAAACGTTGAAAACTGACGAAAATGCAATGGAATAACTTCTAATGATGTATAAAAATATAATAAATGTTGCAATTGTTCGTTAATATATTTCTAATTTCTTCTTCCAAATAGATGGTAAATCGGCACATCAAAGCTTCTTAAATTAAAATCTGAATCAGCTTATATCTTGTGGTTATAATAAAGTCTAAGATCCACATTGCTCCCTTTTTTGAGAAAAGGAATTATCCTGAGATAACACTTTTCTAATTAATAATGGTGTATCAAAATGAATTCATCAAAAGCTTAGCCAAACCTGTTGTTCTTTGACCTCTGCTTGTCATCCACGATGATTCTTCTTGCTTCTATCCAGTGGGCAATCTTGTGTCTCTCCCTCTCTCTCTCACCATTTTTGCAGAAGTTCAAAATTCATTCTCATAAATGACATAAAGATTAAACTTCATAATTACTAAATAATATTATTTCCTTAACCAAGTATCTATTTACTGTTAAACATGTTCTTAAGTGTTTCTTATGACTAATTTCTAAATCTTTAAATTGACCAACAAATTCAAATTAAATGATCGTAAAATTTCATAATAAAATTCAAGCTACAATACTTTTCATATTAAAAATAGATCACTAGGAATGCCCACACGCGATTATTAAACAAATTTGTTTAATTCCTTCTGAATAACGCGTGATCCATTATGGCCATTTGTTTGATCATCTTCCAAAATTCTGTAAATTGAAGTGCATCCACTGTCTCTATTCGTCCCGAATTTCCTTTATTCTCCACCCTTGCTGGGAAAGTATTTACAGTATTTCCCGCAGTTACTGAGCCAACGAATTCTCTTTGAGGTTGGCCTACCCTTAGTTCTGATTGGGGAGGGTACAAGTTGTCTACTTAACCCTCGAGCATCTCCATTTCGTTGCTCAAATGGATGCAACTAATTCCACATGCTTCTATATGCTGCTCAAAATTGTTAAGCCTTCTATGCATAGCTGTCCAATCATGTTTTCAAACTGTTCCAACCTATCAGTTAATCTGTCGTTCATCTCTACCAATTTCCTGACTGCATTTGATAATATTTGTTTCTCTTCTCCACGAAATGTTTCTAACCTCTGAGAAACACCTAGTATCAATTCTTTTCTATCCTCACTAGCTATGCCTCTACCTTACCTAGTCTTTCTTCATTCTTGCATTTATCTACTTCCTTGATGTCCATTTCCATAATTTTCTCTATAGTCGGTGTAGAATTTTCACACGTAGCTGTTGGTGTTACTAAATCTGAGTTACAACCTCGGAGGGATTAATTATATTGACATTTTCAGGCATTATTTTAATAATATGGTCATTCTCCTTCGTTTTTTGGAGTTCTTTTTCCTTCAAAACCAACAAAACTTCTGTTTGTGTCCGACACGACTACAAAAGCGACACCTAGGTTTCTTAAACTCTCGCGTACTGCCAGGAACATCACCCTTTCGACACGGACATACCTGCTTATTGCAGCGCATTTCAACAATGGCGGTTTCTACTTGTGGACGAGGCTTTCCTTGGTCCTTATAATCAATTTGTTTCCACTTATCTTTAACTTTATTTCAGCAACTCCTTTCATAGTGATCCACCTTCATGTAATAACGACAGACAACCTTTTTCCTAATTCGTTCTTGGCTTACAGGATGAAAATTATTATTACCCTTTTCTTTTGATCCAGGTGTACCATGCCTGTAGCTTTCTGTTGCTCGCTTCAGCATTTCCTCGATTTTTATTTCTAAATTTTCCATTATTCGTTGTTCTATTCGGTTTGCCAGTTCCTCTTCGCGATTCATGTCTTTGGCTATATGCAGAGTCGCTTTTCTGTTTTTTAAATGCTGTTTCGCTTCTTCTAACTACTCTGCGAACTCTATAGCTTCTTCTACAGTGGCAGGCTTACGATAAATCATACCCTTTTGCAAATTCATAGTTATCCCTGCTAAAAATCTGCTCTTAATTCTGTTATCAATCAGCTGTAGTGCGTACTTGCGCTTAGCATTTGCAGCTTCTCCTTCACCATGAATTGGTTCTAAAAGTTTCCTACCAAGAGACTGTAATCTAGTTGCAAACGGTCGGACTTTTTCACTGTGCTCCTGATGGTATTCTGTAAATCTGCGCTCATTCTCTTCCATAGTTTCTTTAAAAATCTAGCAGTCATCAACCCTTTAAATACTTCATAATTTTCCGCTGCTACTATGTCTTTATCCTCTCGTGCAAAATAAAGCACATCCCCTGATAACCTGACTTCAGCTGCCATTTTAAATTTCGTATCTGCTGTCCAATTCCCCACATCAGAGATCTCTTCAAATCTCCAGAAATATTCATTCACATTACTACTGCCATGAAACATGGGCACTTCAGTGCATAAGCCTAAAACTTGCATATTATTATTGTTATTTGCCATAACGTCTATTATTCCTACTCACTAACCTTCCCAGTCTCTATAATTAATTTCTGAACCCCAGCAATGCTCTTAATCAAAATAGTTTTAAAACTACAATAGTCTTAAGTAACTTAATCTACTGATCAATTCAAACAAGAATATTTCAATTTCAGATGTTACCTGCATGAACGTAACTATAAAAGAAATAACTTTTCAATAAATATGTGCTCTGCGAGCGTGAACAATGGTCACATAGACACTACGTTTCTTAATTAGAATAAGAACACGCTTTTGTTATTTGCACCTTGATGAAAGATTTAGATTTCTATGCAAATAATCTATGTAGTCGATGCGCACCAACATGCACCATCACTCTCATTCATACAAGCAACATAAAATCAATCATAAATATCAAAAAAATATTTTAAACAAAGTTACACAGCATAATATCTATCATGAGAACAAATCCTTAAACAATTCTTAAATAAAATTTATGGCAAGAAATTTTTCTAATTTTTGCTGAAATTAATTATGTAATACTAATTATGCTAATTTTTATTTAATTTAAATAATTAATTATTCATCCTGTAAACGACTGCGCCAAAATGTGGGACCCGGGACACTATTGGAAATGGCAAAATAATCGTGGCTTAAATACCAAGTGACAAAATGTGGGGTTCTCAATTAAAATACAGTGGGGTTCAGCTCTCTAATCAGCCTGGTGCTCCACACAAATTAAATTTTCCGACTCACAGGTCTGGCTGAAAAAGGCAGTGGGTTAGGTGAACAATAGCTTATGATAATTAGACCCCTTTTTATCCCCTTAAGAAATATAAACTTGTTCCTTGTTAACTCTTATTGCTTTAACTCTTCTATTAGTGTGATAGCCCATAGATTAACCATTAACACTCATTTAAATATTATAATAATAATTATTGATGACTGTGAGAGATATAGAGAGAATTGCCACAAGATTATTACTTCCTGGACCTCATTAAGTTGGTTGTGCGACCCGCGTCGTGTTGGCATTGGAGGACGATGAGGGAGCAAGTGTGGCGGCGGTTCTTGCCTGGTTCTCAGCATCGATCTAGCCACTACGGCCCTCGGAATGGCTTTTGTTGATGGCGGCTGGTTTGGATTGTGCTCGGTTCTTCTCCTTGTTCATGGAACAATAAAGGCGACTCATCTGGCTTTTGGACTCAGGTGGCTTCAAAACTAGCAATGCGTAGAACTGGCATTCTGCTCATTCTCATCTGAACACTGTTCAGGAACCTCTCCTGTCAGCATTTAGTCCTAATATTTCTAACTGGTTAGTAATATGTCTATCATCATCAATTGAATGGACAACTCTTCCATTTGTTTCTACTTCTGGCTGGCAACTCTACTCGTCTCTCTGCATCTAGCGGACAACTGACCACTACTCTTCTCAACGTCGGAGGGTCAACTGACTACTTCTTCTAACCAAAGTTTCTCACTCCAGAATGTCTCAATTACGTATTGATGACTTACGGGGTTTTCAGAATGATTTTATTATTGCAATTGGTTGATACAAGAGAAAGACATTCCCTCATGAGCATCATTCATTTCAGGTGACAGCCAAAATTAGTTCGTGCACCTTGGACTTGGAGGAGAAGTGAATGCCAAGCTGCTCCCAACGGTGTCTCAAGTTGCTCCACCAAGGCAGGGTGGACAAACATTCTTTCTCATCGTCTGCTTCTTCTTACAAGAACTCCTTCACTGACAATGGGTTGTATTATAATAAATTTTAAATGCTTCTCCTGTTTACGTTTACTAAGTCTCTTATCTTCATATAATACTAATAGCTCAGGAATATAATTGATTCAAATGTTGAAAACTGACAAAAATGCAATGATAACACCTTGTAATGATGAATAAAAATATAATAAATGTTGCAATTGTTCGTTAATATATTTCTAATTTCTTTTTCCAAATAGACTGTAAATCGGCACATAAAAGCTACTTAAATTAAAATCTGAATCAGCTTATATTTTGTGGTTATAATAAAGTCTAAGATCCACACTCCTTTTCAGACTGGCAGTGGTCTTGGATCCATATTTACAAACGTGTTACATAGAGCAACACCATTACTCAAATCAAAAGGTAAAATACTCAGTAAACACGCCCTAAAAGGTGGAATGTCAGTGCTTAATGATATGATGGCCGGGCAGAATCTCAAACAATCATTGGTTTCACGAATGCACGAGACCCACGGTCACCTGCTTCAAGACTTGGGTACGAAGGTCCAACGAGGTCACGGGCAAGGTATAAAAATAATAATAATAATATTAATACTACTACTACTACTACTACTACTACTACTACTAATAATAATAATAATAATAATAATAAACGCGTTTCAAACGTAAAACTGCATGTGGCTCATAAAAAACAAAGGTGCAGGATGCATTCAAAATTTTCTTTCTCTATGTATTCGACTAAAAAGTTAAAAAATGGCATGTGATTATTCATAAAGACAACACTGAATGTGTAAACTGTGAATTGGATATCTTCACTATACCTCCTACCTGTGGTCAGCAGGAGCACAGACACGTGATTGGTTATCAAACATCAACTGTGATTACTGAACTGCAGACCTTTCGAATTCAATATTCCTGGATTAGCCGACTATTATGTGGATTTAAGCCAGACAACATTGAGTTTGACAGTGAAGATTGTTAAAGATGGTCAGGACCTCACGCCAGACACCGATGGTTCTGGACACGTAAATATCTTCTTTCATTCACTTTTCTCACAAATCGATTGTCATCTGGGCGGCACATTAATCAGTCATAGCAACAATTATACCCCTACCATGCTTATTTGGAAATGCTTTGGAATTACGACAGTCAAGCCAAGGCAACACAGTTTATAACGGCTGGATTTGCTAAAGACACGGCAGGGAATGTGCTACTTTGAATGTTGAACGGGTGAAATTGAGTGCTGCGACTTTAATTGCACATGCAAAAACTCTACAGAGCATTAATGCATTTTTTCTTGTCAGCAAATGTATTCAGAAATGAGAAATGTGAACATACCGATTGGTATGAGAAACCACACAGTGAAGATTCTCATCACAGGTCAGATTCCCTCCAAGCTCATTTTCTTCTTTGTTGACAGCGAAGCACGAATCGGTTCATTTAGGTCGAATCCATAAAATTTTCAACACTTTAAACTTTTTTATTTCTCAATACACTATCAATTCCTCAGCACGCCTTCACACCAAACTTCATGTCCGGATCATACCTCCGAGAATTCGTGCATACACTTAAAGCTCTCGGTTTGTGCCAGCAAGATCATTAATCTGGCATTTCACAAGCCGACTATGCAGCAGGGTATATGATTATTTCTTACAACCTTCCAACAAACAGAAATATTTTTATGGTACAGTACAACCTAATTAAAAACGGAATGCCTAACATTGAGGTTCAATTTGGCCAGCCACTGAAGACGTCTGTTAATCTGATTGTATTTTGCCAATTTCAAAACCTCTTGGAAATCAATAAATACAGAGCAGTTAGCTTTGATTTTACAAATTATCTGCAAAATTTTATGAACACCGTACAGTTGTGGAATGCCCTCGAAGGCGATGTATACATAGTGCTGCCGACGAGAGGTGTCTTCCCAGTGGATGTGATCCTAAAACTCGTTCCAGTCTATCCTTCTTTACTGATTGTAAACACGGATGATTCCAGTAAACCTGGGACTCACTGGGTGGCGTTCTTTATACCCATGCATAAACATGCATTAGTCTTCGATAGTTTCGGTAATTCACCCCTAGGCAATTACCATACATTCATGCTTAGAAACGCCGACAAATGGACGTTCAACAATCAAATGGTTCAAAGCCCCCTATGAACAACCTGCGGCCACCACTGCCTACATTATCTGAAATTATCAGCCAGTGGGATTTCAATGGATGCAATCATGAAGAAGACGTACACAGATGACTTGGAATGGATCGACCAGCACGTGAGATGCGAATATCTCGCTGACAAACTAACCAGTAAATTCAACGATGATTGTTCTTGTAAATGGAATCAAATATGTACACCATTTAATGTATTTTCACAAATTAAAAAAAAATGTAAAACTTTTTGTAAAAATGTAATAAGTTTGAAATGAAATGTTTAAATTGTGTGTGCATGCAATTAATTAATTTATTTATTTCTTTTATTTTTGTGGAATTGAATTTAAATTTTTGGAAATAAAGTGGGAAAACACAGGTGAGTTATAGAATAAAACTCAGAATTTATTACAGTTGCGTAATTACAGTATTGAATTTCATTATGAACATTACATACGAATTAACAAATATTTTTTATAATTATTATTTTTTAAATGTTGCCCAATCCATTGCATCGAATGACATGAGAGGTTTTTTACTCCTTGTATGCATCATTGATGGGTTAGGGTTTTTCCAGGGTGTACTCGCATGATGACCTGACATGCCTGTTCTATAAAATGGATTCGAAATCAACTCATCAGGAATTTTTAGAACTTTTAAAACATTGGCAAATTCACGCTGACCGACTGGCAGAAACTTTTGAGGTTTAGTGTTCATCACATCATCAGTTAGGGCATTAATACGAGACCCAGGAAGCGAGCAACCATTGATCGAGGGAATACCTCGGGTTGTCCAACTAATAAGGTCGGGTCGCTCCTGAAGATGTCGCAACAAACTATCTCGACGAAGTTTGAGATCAAGGATCTGTCTCTCAGTGAAATTACTTTGCACAAGGTCCATTGCATTGCCATCTTCAGGATCAACATCATCGTCATCATCTTCATCAGGGTACTCTTTGACAGAAACTTCAGACCTTACCTCAGGTGGATCGAATGAGGTGTGTGCCTCTAAAAGGTTGAATTGCGATGTCTTTTCCTTAGTTGCATTCAGCAACGGCTGAAAAGGTGGATCATACATCTGGGTTGATGGCATATTTCCGTTTGTCGGTTTGTAACGTCATTACCTGGTCCCTTAATCCGATCAGTGTTGTGCCTCTTGACGTTCAGGTATTTTTTTTAACACGGTAAGATAAAGCTCCATCTTCTGGTGTATATTAAACATAGGTGAGTTTAAATTGTCGCTTCTTTTTTGACATTTAAGTTTTTCTCATGATCCTTTAATGGTGAATCAGGGGAACCATATGTTGAGTGTTATTCAGTCCACGGATCTCATGTGTATTCGAGAACCGACTGTATTCGTGCTCTCATTACACGTACTTTGCATTTTTCCTAACCAATTAATTTATTCAGTATTGGTCCCACGACAGTACCTAAGAGCAGCGGTAGCAAGATTCCCAAACCTTCGCGATTGAGAAATCCCTTCTTACTATGGAGGGATTATTTTTTATTACATTTCATTATTCGCACATTCTTAACGAAAGTAATGTTGTTTTGAATTTGATTGAAACTTCCGGTATTTCAGTGATTTTATGAATAACATATCAAGGTATTGATAATATCGGGCTTGAAGGTAAACTGAAGGTTTTTGGAATCACATTTGAAGGTTTTCGTTTTTACGATCTGGCAACCCTGATCCAGACTGCCAATATTGGGGGCTTCAAAATTATTTTTTAATCTCAAAATTACAGGGTGTTCCTTTAGGTAGTTACCAAACATTACACTCAGTTTGGGGACACCAAAACAAACAGCATACCATAGCATTATCCGGTTATGGGGAAGAGATGTGATCTCACAGTAAATTATGATAATGAAAGCACATAACAAACTGATTGAGGGGATGCCGGACAGGATGATTGAAGTTATCGAGAAGAAAGTAGGGCCCACACATTTTTAATTCCAGTTTTTTTGTTTATAGTGTTTAAAAAAGATGATCATGCAATAGAAATTCCTGATTAAAGGGATATTCTAAGATGGATGTGGTTTCAAGACGATAGGGTGCCCGCACACTTCACCTGTGTTGTGCGTGACCATTTTAATGATACATTCAGTAATTGTTGGATGGGTAGAAGTGGACTGGTCTCCCAGTTCATTGGATCTTACTCCTTTTGACTTCTTCTTGTGGAGTCACATGAAGGCACTCATCTAACGTACACCTGTTGCTTTCATTGAAGAGCTGGTTGCCCGCATTTCAGTCGCCAGTGAAGAAGTCCGTGAAATGCCAGGACTCTTTGGCAATATACGGGGGTCAATGTTGCGACATTGTAATGCATGTATCGAAATGGCTGGCGTTGCGACTTTGAGTAGTGTGGCGTTAAAATATTAGTGTTTAAAGTTGAAAACTAGATTTAATAGTTATTCATCATTTTTTTTTCAAATAGAAGAAACTGATTCAGAAGTGTTTCTATCATCTGATAAGCGGCCAAAGGGAATCATAATGACTGAGTACAAAGGATATCCAAAAAAAGAACAATTATTTGATAGTGAAATTAAGTAATTTTGTACAGTTCTTCTCTTATCAAAATCTTAGAGGAATAAGAACTAAACTTTTTTTATGTGTATCTGGCCCTTTCAGAGTCAGAATTTTAACAGATGATGTTGCTTGTTTAACAGAAGCATGATTTGATCTATCTTTTTCTTCTAGTTTGTTCTGTCCTGATAAATTTGTTTGTTTTAGGAAAGATCAAATTTTTAATGAAAAACAGAAAACTGGTGGTGGAGTTATGATTATACAGGTTGTTTCAGAATTCACTGTACAAACTTCTAGGGGAGCTAGTATGGGTGATTCTAAGTAAAAAAGTTCATATGAACATGGGTCCGAATTTAAACGATAACTGAGATATGAACGGAAATAAATGCCGCCACCAAGATCAACAAGTTAATAACTCAGGTTCTGTAAAGCCTAGATTAATGAAATCAGGGGGATTAACAGGGTACATAAGACTGTGTATACCGTTAAAATTTGATTGAATTCCAACAAGAAGTTTCCGAGTAACACAGTAAAAATTGTAACAAGTGCTAGTTAGTACTCACAAGTGAGCACGTGTTATGATGTTGAATGAGTAACTCGGAAACTTCTTCTTGGAATTCGATCAAATTTTAACTGTATACATAGTCTTATGTACCTTGTTATTCCCCCAAATTTCATTAATCTAGGCTTTACAGAACCTGGGTTTTAACTTGTTGATCTTGGTGGCAGCTTTTTTATTTCTGTACATATCTCAGTTATCGTTTAAATTCGGTATGAACATTTTTTTGCTTTGAATCACCCATACTAACTCCCCTAGAAGTTTGTACAATGAATTCTGAGAAACCCTGTATAAGGGTCGTACAAATGAAAACGAAAATTTGTGTGGGGTAAAAAAGACGACGTGTAGGATCGTATTTTCGTTTTCAACAATTGCGAAACCCCACGTGCAAATTGAACAATAGGTTGCAAGTGTTGCATCACGTGAGAAAGAACGATATTTCGCGTTTCGAAGCTCTGCGAGTGATCACTTCGTCGAAACAACAGAATGGAGTCAACGAAACAGGAACAGAGAGCAGTAACTCGTTTTTTGACATGTGAAGGAGTTTCAGTTTCTGAAATTCATCGTCGTATGCAGAACGTCTATGGAAATGACTGCCTAACCTTCACTCCTGTTTGGGCATGGAGCAAGAGGATTTGGGAGGGACGGTCATCATTGCAAGATGATTAATGACCTGGACAAGCAAACCGCGCCATCACGGATGATTCCAAAACCAAAATTGACGCTGTCTTAATAGAAAACAGAGGAGTGACAATCGATGTCGTGGTTGCTAAAACTGGCCTTAGTCGTGGAATTGTTCACTCCATTATCAGGAAACATCTGCACTACAGAAAAATCTGCGCACAATGGGTCCCCCATCATTTAACATCAGAACAACTTGGAGTTCGAATGGCCATGTCCCTGCATCATTTGACTCGCTATGAACAGGAAGGAGAGTTTTCTCGATAGAATCGTTACAGGATATGAAACTTGGTGCTTTCATTTCCAGCCCGAAAGCAAACGTCAACGTCGTCAATGGAAGCATTATGGGTCACCATCCCCGAAAAAAATCAAAAGCAATCGCAAACAGCACGGGGAAGGTGATGTTGACCGTGTCTTTTGATCGCAAAGGCCCGATTTCACTGGACTTTCTTGAAAAAGGCACCACAGTTAGCACAGCACGATATGGGGAAACATTGAAGGCACTGCACGCGGCCATCAAATGCAAGCGTCCTTGACTTCTTACAGAAGGATTGCCTCTTCTCCACGACAACGCGCGTCCTCACACCTCGAAAGCAATGGTAGACCTCATCATATAAGTTCAACTGGGAAGCAATGCAGCATCCACCTTACAGCCCTGACTTATCCTCCAGGCGACTTTCACGTATTTGGGGTCTCAAGAAACATCTGATAGCCGCAGGTTCCAGTCGGACGATGAAGTGAAGGAAGAGGTTTTGGAATGGTTCCACACGCAACCGAAAGATTTCTTCCATAAAGGAATTACACGCCATGTTCACAGTGGGATAAATGCCTTAATGTATTTGGAGAGTATTTTTAAATTCCTTGTATACACTATGGATAAAATAGATAATTTTCGTTTTCATTTGTACGACCCTTATAGTTAATAAGAAATTTAGAGTACAAAATTGTCCTCAACTGGATGATATCCCTGAATCCGTTTGGGTGCGAATTTAGAGGAGAAATGGAAAAAGTCTGCTTATTGGCTGTTATTATTTAAGTCAGTCTCTCTTTGTTAATGATATTCAGGAACATTTCTCTATCAGTTCAATTGAGAGATAAAATTATTGACATTCTAATTTTTGGTGATTTCAATATTCCATCGATTAATTGGAATCAGTTTAGGATTTGCAGCACTTTGACTGTTTGAGGGATTTTCATCTCTCTCTTAATTTAATACAGATTAATTCCGTGCAGACTGAGGGGAACTTGCTCGACTTGTTTTTTTTCTCAAGAGATATTCAATTTTCTTTCTCTCACGTTTGTGAGATTTCTAAGGTTGATGAATTTCATCCATCACTTGGTCTTGATATCAACTAAGATCCTTTAACACATAACCGAAAACAAATTTGGAAATGGACCAGTCAAAAATATGAAATTTAGTCAACAAAATATAGCAGTGTACATGGAATGAGATCACAGAGTCGTCTTCGATTGACGAAGATATGACCTATATTTCTAATATTACTAGGGTCACTATTACAGAAAATGTTCCTTTTAAAAGTTGTTGTTTTAAAATAAAATATCCAAAATGAATGACATAAGAAACTATTAGGTTGATCAAAATTTAGAGAAAATTACATATTATATGGTTAAAACGTTAAAACACAGTCTGGTTTTGTTGATTTTTCACTCGTAAAAAATCAAAAGATCAATCAAGGGACATTATGATAAATTTGTTGAATTTATGATTCTTAATAGAAATACAAATACCAAGACTTTTTGGAATGAGATTAATAAAATCTATAAGAATTCCCCGTCTACAATCATTATAGAGACAGGAGGTAGGTTAGGTTTAGGATAGGTTAGGTCTTACCTGATACAGATGATATCGCCAAGGAAATGGCCAATCAGTTCAAAAAGATTTTAACTGGTAAGCAAATTACTGGAAATGTTGGTCACCGAGATTGGGTTTTCAGGATGTAATTTGTGGATTGGAGAAAAAGAATTCTGTCACAAAGTGTTGGACATGCACGGGCTCCAATATTCCTAATCAGCGTCGTCTGCTAGGAAGTAATGGAGTTCGTGTGGCGACATCTTTTGAGGCGATCAAGCATATTTCGAACCAGGCCTCTGACAGGAGCGTTCTTGCGAAAGCGAAGAAATGGAAACGGCGTAGGCAGCTCAGGCGGAAGCGAGGAAATCATCTCTCGGCGCAGGAGATAGAAAATAGAGAGAGAGTGACGGGCTTTAAGAGTGAAAGGTTGCCAGCTAAGAGGTTCCTGCATTTTTGGTCGGCGGAATTTTCATCCACAACGGGAGATAGCCGACATGGCATCGTGGCCCTCGCGGAAGAGAGAGAGCGAGCTGCGGCCGTTGAAGACGGCGGAGACAGTGCAGACTGTTTTGCTTCCCTTAGAATACATTGGACAGTTAGCTACCTAGAACGAATGTTTCTCCGACAGTGAATGTGGCTCCGGACAATTTTCTACCCATCTTGTGTCATCAACAGCTTCGCTGGAACCTTCGAGAGAACGCCCGACGTCGTCGCCATTAGCCTTCAGCTGCCAAATCGACCTTGTGCTTGAGAGTTACCTGTGGACTGCCGCCCCGACTGCGAATTTGGTTCTGCTTCTGGATCTGAGAGCATCAAGCTGCCTGAGCGTTTTCTCCAGCTCGGAATTAACCCAATTCTCATTAGAAGATAGACTAATCCTCATATTCCCCTGGACGACTTCAGGTTATATATGGGAGAACCTCGGCACCTTTGCCCGATACGACAGGTAAGCCATTTCACAGTTTTGTAAATAATGAAAGGCATTGTCGTAGTCAGTCTCCTCCTGAGAAATTTCCTCGCGCGTAAATTACTTTGTAATACCGCATGATTTTAATTGCATAATGAAATTTCTTTGTTCCGCTTCTCAATTGTAATATTTATTAAGAAGAATTAATGCTCATCAATTAGCATATTCTTTTGCCGAGATAATTTATCTCTAATTGTAATAGAAATTTTTGCGAGTTGGTTTAAGCGTGTAATTTTGCTATCCCAGGCTTCTCTGATAGATATTATTTTATATTATCTCCCTTATTAGTTTTTCCGTGGAGTCGCTCAGGGAGGCAAACGCAAAATGTGTCCGCTCTCCTGTGTAGTGGTACGTTGTGAAACCATAAAGTTAGCAAAGGGGCTCTTCCAGTGCGGCCGTCTAGAAGATTATGATCATAGAGGAACCCTTCAGTTATAGGAACTGTAAAATTCATTTCTTACCATAGTATTATGAGTAATGTTAATGTAAATTCATCCAGGTTCATTCATTCAGTTGGTCCGATTTGGATGATATTTTTTTGGTTTTGTTTGTATTTTTATGCTGAACAAGTTTGCAATTGGGTTTTTTTCTCTGTCCCTTACGGTTTTTGAGATAAATTTTGAATGTGTCCTAATTTGCATATTTGGGATGATGAAAAGTGCACCATGGGAAAGGCCACCCACAACTTCCTATTCATTGGATTCATCTAAATTGACATATGTGCTTCGGTTCAGAAAATAAAAGGGTGGTTAAGACTTTTGTATTTACCCTGTATTGTATTTAATGTACAGGGTGATTCAGTCAATTTCTGACTATTTCAGTACTATGATTTATTGACCCATTAATGTTTACAAACTTAGCATTTCAGTATAATATTTTAGGTAGTTCGGAGGTTTTTTTCCCGTGGAAGTCTTGATTATATGCTCAATGTGGCCACCACGAACGTTTTGAACTGCTCACAGCCGAATGGTGAAATTGTACATAACTCTATCCAGAATTTCTGCATCCAGAAGGGGCCAAAATATGAAACACCAACATACGCCCCTGACCAAGGGGCCAGAATCATTGTTTAATAAACCATTAAGAAATGATATAACCAAGTACTGAAAGGTTAAACTAAGCCATTTGCAGAACCATATTTTTAACCGCCCTATGTTAATATTGTAAGTTAACATAATGATATCATTAAACCACGTACCTTTAAATCAATTTGGATTATCATTAAATTTACCTTATATTCATTTATGACACATCATTCCATGATGTTTGATATATTACATGCCATATCTTAGCATTGAACTTAAACCAGGTTACTTGAAACCAATTTCGTCTATCATTAATTTTACGTTATATTCCTTCATGACACATCATTCCAAGTCGTTTGATATATTATATGCCATATGTTAGCATTGAAAGTTCCAATAACACATAATGGTTACATTAACCAAGTGCCTATGAACTAATTTCGACTATCATTAATTTTATGTTATATTTATTCATGACACATCATTCCAAGCAGGGTTGCCAGATTAGGTGGATTTCTACCAAATAGGTGGAATTTGGATACTTTAGGTGGGCACGTAGGTGGAATTGCATGTTCGGTGGAGTTAGGTGGAATCAAAAAAAAAAAAAATGTTTCTTTTCACTACATTGTTCGATTATCGATTGTCGTTGTTTTTTTACTGAAACGTTGTGTGCAAATTTCATGAATTCACAGTATGTAAAAGAAACATCAGGACTAATGCTGACACCAACAAGCACTGGATTTCTTCCTGTGCATAAGATATACATGGGAGTTGCAGCTGATAAGAGCATTAAAAGTCTCAAAAATCCACAGCCAGATGAGGTTAAGAAATTATACAAACAGTGTCAGAGTTTCTATATTGAAGCAGTGTGCCAAATTAAACTGAGATTTATTTTTACCGACAAACTTTATGATGTCTTAGAGGTTTTAGAACTATCTACTGTGTCCAATCAATGGCTATTTCTTCCCTATCGGCAGTTTATCAGCGTTTTCCATTTTTGGAAACTGTTGTAGACCTACAAAAAGCTGACCAAGAATGGAGATGTCTTGGATTTCTTGACTACAAAGCTAATGGACTACAATCACTGCCTGCTATTGAATATTGGAAGAAAGTTTTTTATATTAGAAATGCTATAGGTGAATTGAAATTTGAAAACCTTGAAAGAGTGATATCTCTATTATTGGTACTTCCATTTTCTAATGCATCAGTGGAGAGAGTATTCAGTCATGTTAAATTGGTTAAATCTGAAACGAGGAATTTGTTATCCACTGAGACATTATCAGCATTGCTGACTAGGAACCAGTATATATTAAAAAATGATGTTGCTATGTTTGAACTCACAAATGAAATGTTAAAGACAAAAATTTGGGAAGAAGACAGAATAAAAATTATATAGATATTTAAAGAAATACAATGTTTAGGTTCTTGATTTTTTTTAAATAAACTAATAATGCAATATTGTTTGCTCATGAATATTTATACGATGAAATTAATTTCAATAATTTCGTACTTTATTCAATTAAAATTAATATATCGTTGTTCTGAACCATCGGCTTTCAGAAACTAAATTTAAATCATCAAAAACAACAATCCAGCACTAATTTATGATGAATGATAACATCTTGACAAATTAGGTGGAATGTTAGGGGATGGTAGGTGGCGTTCGATGAGATCCATCTGGCAATCCTGATTCCAAGTCGTTTGATATATTACATGCCATGTTTTGGCATTGAAAGTTCCAATGAACCATAATGGTTTCACTAAACCAGGTGCCTTTGAACCAATTGCGACTGTCAATGAGTTTACGTTATGTTCATACATGACACATCATCCCAATTTCTTTGAAATATTACATGATATGTCTTATCATTGAAAATATTTTAGGGTGTCGTAAGGGTACCATTAGAGCACGTGCCATTGTTTCGATTTCATCCATTTTCAAAATGGTTCATTCCCGGAACCAATTTATTAATTGGAGAAAATTGTAATTTATATCCGCTTCTATCTCGTCATTAGGATTTGTTTGATATATTAGTTAATATATCTCTCCATTGAAAATTGCTAGGTGGGGTCGTGAAGGTACCATTTGTGCACATGCTATAGAATCGATTTAGATAATATTTTTGAATGGTCCGTGCTAAGTACCATATTCATCGACTGACATTAGATCTCATACAACTGAACTAGTTTCGACCATCTCGAACTTATTAATATTCGCTATATTCATTCATGACTCTTCATTACAAGTTCTGTGATGTACTACATGCCACACTTTAGCCTTTGAAAATTTCTACAGGATAATGGCTACTTAAGAACACGTGCCAGTGAACCATTTCGAGCAGATTCGAACTAAATTTATCAGATGGCTAAACAGTATTTAATAACATTATATTCGTTTATGACTCGTTGTTACGTGTGGTTTGATATGCTACTTACTATATCTTCGCATTGAAAAATTCTAAGGGTATCATAAAAGTACAATTAGAGCACGTGCCATTGTACTGATATCGACCATCTTCGAACTCGTCCGTGCCATTTCCCATATCTGTCGATTGGTGAAAGCAGATTTTTAAAATCTTTCATACTTTCCGAGAAAATCGAGTTACGGACGGACAAGGCCAAAGCATAAAGCACGTTTCGGTACTTAATAAACCATTAATGAATGATATAATCAAGTATTGAAAAGCTAAATGAATACTGCTACATAAACTACTAAAGAACTGCGTTGTTTATATATTCAACTTGTAAAACTTCTAATTTGTAATATGTGTATATTTGAAATGAAGGAACTGGTTGTAACGGAGGCGTGTGCAATCAATACTGCCTAGAGAGAAAGCATGCGCAAGGATAAATCATAAATTGTTACATCACATACGGTAGGGACAATTTCGGGCTTAATATTGGTAGAAATACGATTTACAACACCCCACCCACGTGCATCAAATTAGCGACAACAATGAGTGAAATATTAAATGAAAAATTAAGTTGTATTCGTTCGTGAATTGTCATTATGAAATGATAGATATGCAAATTAACTATCCTTTCCTTTTCCTATCCGTTTTCCTATCCGTTCATTCCTTTCACACATTATTAATTCGTCGACAAAACGCACAACTCGCTTCTATTGTTTGCAAATATATGCGACGTTTGTATGCATTCTGTTCAGCACTTTTTTTCCTTGTAATTGTGAATAAATTGTGAATAAATTTCAACCACCTTTTAATTATGACTAAATTTCTTTTTATAACTTTCGAAAGTATTCCTACATCATTTTTCATTGTTTGAAATCGAACGACCGCACGCTAATGAAGCAGACGCGAGCTAACGAATGCCCGCAAACTAACCAAGTGTGCGCGTGCTACAACAATGCCTTCGTAATGGGCGAATGTTCCAAGCTAGCGTTAACAATGCTCGAAGAGTCGAGATATAGTATTTTAATGATTTATTTATTTATTGACGGGAATACCCATTTACAAAAGAAATATTAAATATAATCATAAATACAAAACAAAAATAAAGAAAGAGGAAAAGATAATGATATAAATAAAACAATGAAATCACTAACGAAATAAATTAACAAAAATGATTTCACCACCAAAGCGGATAAAGGGAGCACATTATAGCATCATAAATTGATATATAGAATTAACCAACACATTAAGACAATTTAGAGAAAGTATATAAACATGAAAACTAAATTGTAAATAACTATTTAAGTAAACAAATGTATAGAGAGAATTTAAACGAATAAACTTAATAAACTTGAAGAACTGAAGAGTCAAATGGAGAGTGAAGTTATTCTTTATAAATTTGAACAAATGAGTCTTCTATAATTTGTAAGACATTCCTGCATAATGTTAAATGAAGTGAGCCTTAATTGCTGAAACAATGGTGTAAGCATCTATCATCTATTCATATTCAATTACTAAAGTGTTTCTACGTGATCATCTATTATTGAGGCAAGGGATTAACTACTATTATTTAGCATTATGTCTCACAGTTTTTAGTTTTATATACCATTAAGCCAAAGGTAACATATAGCACCATTAAAACATGTACTACTAAACAATTCCGACTATCATTATTTACCATTAGGGCATGTGCTACTTAACCAATTCCCACTATCATTATTTAGTCGTTATATTCACTCATGGCACGTAATTACGAGTTGTTTTATATATTACATGCCATATCTTAGCATTGAAAGTTCCAATGGTACCATACGGTATCATATGATACCATTAAAGCACGTGCTACTTAACCATTTCATCCTTAACTATCCTTATTTCACGCAAACGCACCCTCCAGCCCGATCCACTCCCTAACCAACAATACACAGCATTCATTTACACAGGCCCAGAAATCTCCAGGATTAGCAATATTTTCCGTAGCAGAGGCCTGAGAATAGCGTTTAAAACCAGGAACAAATTTAAATATGCTCTTAACCCGATTAAGAAAACTAATAATATGGCAGATGTCTTTTCTTTATTTGGGGTATATAAACTCACATGTCCTACATGTCAATCCTTTTATATAGGTTCTACGAAAAAGTCGTTCAAAGAAAGATTTGCAGAACATCGCAAGGCTTGGATAAATGGAGATGGAAGTTCTGCTAACGTGGAACACCTGATTAACAACAAGCACACCTTTGGGTCCATTAACGATATAATGACAGTAATAAAAAATGAACGTGACCACAGAAGAATCTTTACTTATGAGGCTTTAGAAATTAGGAAATACATGAAGGATGGAGACGGAAAAATCCTCAATGATCAAACCAACTTTGTAAGAAATCCTATTCTATACACAGTGAACAGGATCATCAACAAAAGAAGTAGTAATGGAGATCACTAAGTAGGTCCGCTTGTTAGAGCAAGAGCAAGAGCAGTCCGATTGTAAGAGCATTCCAAACATTTGTAACATTGCATATTGTTTTGTGAGATATTGTAAATTTTCAGCAATTACCTTGACGAATCAGGCATATTCTTTGTTAACCCACCAATTAGCATCAATGTATTCTAATCGTGGGGAAATACCATATATTCGGTGGTGAGGATCGACTTGGTTGTAGTTGCTTCCTACCCTGATGACGAAGTGTATTCGAAACGCGTAGGTTATTAAAAACTTCTACCATTTTGCTATTCAAAGACCCTTTTATTATTTTCTTTCACCAGCAAAATTGACCGAGACGCAACTATTGTATCACTATTTCCTTGTTATATTCACTCATGACACGTTGTTACGAGTTGTTTTATATATTACATGGCATATCTTAGCATTAAAAGTTCCAACAGTACCATATGGTATCATATAGTAACATTAGGGCACGTGCTACTTAACCAATTCCCACTATCATTATTTACTCGTTATATTCAGTCATGATACGTTGTTAGGAATTGTTTGATATAATACATGCTCTATCTTAGCATTGAAAGTTGTGGATACCACTCATCATAAAGGCTTGGCAGGACATTTTACAGCCGGATGCTTTTCCTGATGCTAACCCTCCTTTTCATCCACGTTTAGGACTGGCCAGTCCGCCATATGGTGTCCTGGGCGGAGTTAGGAAAATTCTCAGAAAACAAGGGGAGTTGGTGGTGGAATCAGGAGGTGCAGACAGCAGTACAGGAGAAGAGAAAAGCAAAAAAGAGGTGGGACTCAACACATGCCCCAGCAGATCTAGAAGTCTTTAAGATAAGGAATAAGGAGGCAAAGAAGAAAGTGGCACAAACGAAGGCCAAAGCATGTCAAGAGATGTACGATGACTTAGAAACACCGGAAGGGCAGAAGAAAATATATAGCATTGCTAAATACAGAAGCCAGACAGCAAAATATATCACACACATCACACAGATCAAGAAGGCCAATGGAAAAATCCTGAGGAACACTGGGGAGATACAGGATAGATGGAAAGGATACTTTTGAGAAGCTAGTAAACATAGAGAATGAACGAAAATTCCATGAAGATGGAATACCAAACGAGAGAATGACAATGGACGTCACAAGAAATGAGGTTAAGGTAGCATTGAAGCACATGAAGAGAGAGAAAGCAGTTGGACCAAACGGACTCCCGGCTGAAGCCTGGAAGGCCCTTGGAGGAAGGGCTGGATTGCTATGGGATCTCTTGGTGAAGATCTACAGAGAGGAGGAGACACCAGACGAATGGAGAGAAAGTATTCTCGTCCCAATATACAAAGGTAAAGGGGACATCCAAATGTGTGACAACTACAGAGGGATTAAGCTAATGTCTCACACCATGAAGATCTTGAAGAGGATCCTGGACAAACGACTGAGAGCTGAAGTTAAGCTTGGTTTCATGCCAGGAAAGTCAACCATTGTTGCAATCTTTAGCTTGAGACAAATGATGGAGAAGTTAGGAGAGATACAACAAGAACTCCACCTGGTCTTCATTGACATGGAAAAGGCATATGACGGAGTGCCAAGGCAAGAAGTTTGGAGGAGCCTCAGAGTTAGAAGCACACCAGAGAAATATGTCAGGTTAATTCAAGAAATGTATAGAAAAGCCAGGACAAAAGTGCGACCCTGCCTGGGAGAGACGAGTAGCTTTGAAGTGAGAGTGGGTCTCCACCAGGGCTCAGCACTGAGTCCTTCCCTGTTCAACATAGTGATAGATGTCATATGAGAGAAAGTCAGGGAAGAAGCGCGTTGGAACATGCTCTATGCGGATGATATAGTTTTATCTGCAAGATCAAGAGCAACGACCGAAGAAAAGCTAGAGAATTGGAGGAAAGCTCTGGATTACAGGGGACTGAAAATCAGCAGAAGCAAGACAGAATATATGGCTTGCAACATAGAGGCCCAGAAAAACGAGGAGCTGAAACTGACGGAGACAGCAATCAGGAAAACTGACCACTTCAGATACCTTGGTTCGACAGTTGATGAATGGAGTGAGACGGGTAGGCAAGTGACTAGCAGAATACAAACAGGATGGAAAAATTGGAAAGAAGTCTCTGGAGTCCTCTGCGATAAGATAATCCCTGTGCATCTAAAGGGCAAAGTTTACAGGATGGTGGTGAGACCTGCAATGCTCTATGGAATGGAAGCACTCTCTATAAAACAGTCCAATATACAAAGGCTGAAGATCGCAGAAATGAGAATGTTGAGAGGGATGTGCGGAGTAACATGATTAGACAGGATTAGAAATGAGCTCATCCGAGGGGCAGTGAAGGTTACAGATATTGAAAACAAAATCCAAGAAAATAGACTGAGATTGTTTGGCCATGTAATGAGAAGGGACGAGGCCTACACTGGCAACAGAGCAAGAAACATGAAAGTGGAGGGAAGGAAAAAACAAGGACGACCCAAGAGATGGTGGAGAGATATTGTTGACAAAGATCTGAAATCAAAATGACTCAGAAGGGAGTGGACACAAAACAGAGAGAAATGGAGAAAGCTCATCAAAAACAGTGACCCCACATGGAAGATAAAGATGAAGAAGAGGAAGAAGATCTTACCATTGAAAGTTCCAGCGATATAATGTGATATCATATAGTACCATAAAAGCATGTGGTACATAACCATTTTCCACAATCATTATTTAGTCGTTATATTCACTCATGACACGTCGTTACGAGTTGTTTGATATATTACATGCCATATCTTAGCATTGAAATTTCCAATGGCACCATACGGTACCTTACGTTACCATTAGGACACGTGCTACTTAACCATTTCCCACTATCACCTTTTACTTGTTATATTCACTCATAAGACCTTGTTACGAGTTGTTTGACATATACATACCATGTATTAGCATTGA
>JAHWFO010031089.1:58530-76064 GCA_023313115.1 Rhysida immarginata | reverse complement strand
TTGTCCTATTTCAATTAAAGGAGTGTATTCATCTTTATTAATATATAATTATCACTACTCCTACGTTTATAATATAATTATAGAAATAACTTGTTGAATATCTTTGTGAATTGTTGACATCCATTTAACTTGTAACTTTGATGTTATTATAACGTATATTACGAAATTAAAGTAAAATGTTTTCATATATATTAAAATAATTAATTCTTTCAATAACACCAACAGAAAATCAATCACTGATTAAATCATACAAGTTAAAATTTCAAATGCACTAGCTGTAATCCATACATTTAAAATTCTTTGCTCCGAATTCCTCACTATAGAAGCTTTGCTTTATTGCGAACTGAAAATTGTCCTGAAATTTTATTTTTCTCTGGTCCTGAAAAATATTTTATAATGCTATGACCCCTGATTCTCCTGCTGAAAAATGCCATTGTTCCCAACCAAAAAAGACATGAAAGGTACCAAGTGGTTTTCCAGTGTTTCTTGGTACTTTAAGGAGTTTTGTCTCCCAGTCAAAAATGCCAAGCTGGTAGTCCCATTGAATGAGAATCCACCCCACACCATCACACTTCCACCGCCTTGCTGGTTGCTATAAAAGGATTCTGGTTCCTTCCTCAAATCATGCACGTAAAATGCATTTCCATCGGGACCATCCAGGTTCCACTTCTTTTCATCAGAAAAAATTACAGAAAGTCCATGATATACGCTCCCGAGCCCATTCCAATCGAACTCTCTTGTGCTACTTGGTTAGAGGTGTTTTTGTCTTCTTCCTTGTGTAAACAAGTACAGGATTTGCCTTAATTCTTCTGTGTACAGTATCTTTGGATATTTGTCCACCCAATTCATAAGATATTTTCCGTAAGGAATTTGTACCAGCAGCAAGCCGAAAAATCTGGTGCACATCTCGTTCAGTAGTGCTTGTTGGCCGTCCTGTTCTCTTCTTAGCCTCACATATCCGTTGCTCTGCAATGATTTTGTGTACAACAGACTTGGATCTTCCAATTTCAGCAGAAATTTCTGTCTTGCCATTTGCTGTCAACCTCCAGATTTCACGTATTTCATCTTTTGAAATGTCTTTTCCACGAGGCATGTTTATTGTCACTCTTTATTGTGCAGGAATCAAATACAAAATATAACTTACTTTATAATTTGGACTATTCCAAAGGGTAAATTTTATTTAAAACAGGTTATGACCATTCAGTTTGGAGGTGAGTCTCTATACTTTTGAAACACTTTTTTGTACTGATTATTTCAAAATATTTTTTTGTAAAAAAACGAAAAGCTATTTATTTTGGAAAATATGTAATAATCATGTTCACAGTGTGAATAAATAGTGTTTTATTTGGTATGGTCAAAAAATTTACTGATGTGCTAATCTGACAGTTTTTGCAAAGTCTCTATACTTTTGAGACAGACTTTAGATGTAAAGAATCTCTTGTCCTTAATGAAATGGAAGGAGCTGCTGGTATCCACTATCCATTTTTGCTTTGGGAGGTCAACGCAGTTTGCTGCAGGTTTCTGCCTCTTGGCTTTGCCATCGCACTTGCGAGGTTTACGTTTTGGACGTGGGGTGCGTACGTTAGGTTAAGGCAGTGGCTGGGGAACGTGAACGTTGGAGGTGCCGGATGTTGGTGAAAACCACTTAGAAGTGCAAACAGACCTGACATGCCCTCGACCACCGCAATTGTAACAAGCGTTGTTGGGTACCGGGGGAGAAGGTGGTACCAGAGTAGACGTTGTAGTGATGCTAGAGGCAACGCCAGAGTATCCACGTGAATTATCGTTGAATACAACATCCAACTGACCATGAAAAACTTCGAGGGTCGTTTAGGTCAATCTGTTCTGAGAGGCCTTACAGGCGTATAGGTCGAAAGCAAACCAGCTACCATATCAGGGTTCGCGCTAGGACAAAATATCTACGAGTCAATTTGACTCCCAACCTTGAAAACTGCGATTCAAATTTCAGAAGATGCGAGTCAAAATTTAGATTCTTTCTAATTTCCATATTTTTACATGCATCCACAAATCTCTATAATTACTGCCATATTTAATTAGAAATGTAAACAAGACCACATGTGACAAAATGAAGTGAGCTTAAAATGCGATGAGAAAGATATGGGCTGATGATATTCAAATTTACCAAGTCAATTTTGACTCGCTGATTAAAAAATCACGAGTCAATGTTTGGCAAAAATGCCTATTTGACGCGTAAATTGCGAGTAAGCGCGAACCCTGCATATGATCAATCAGGGTCTTGTCGTCTATGGGTAATTAGACGGCACCTGTGCAGATTTGCAATGCACTTGCCACGTATGCGTTGGGATCATCAGTGTCATGGAAGCAAAGAGCTGAAAAGTCTGTCATAACTTACGCCTGAGTGACAGAATCGGGTCGGGCATAACCCCGACGAATGGCTTCCCAGATGGAAAATGATTGTCATCCTGTAACATGACTACAATGTCATATCCACCATGCATAATAAATATTTCTTAGGCATGCCCAGTCCGTTCGAACAACGGATTTCTCTGGATCCGAAGTGGGTAAGGAAGTTTTATTGTGTACATATTTGTCTAATCCCTTTGATTCCAGAAACACTAACATCCGATACTTCCATTAGCACTGTGGGCTTAGGGATTGAATGACTGTCATCAAAGAAAGACTCAGCCATAGTTGGACAAAAAGGTTCCAATTCCACAAACCATGCTCTGCTACCAGTGATGAGGCGGGTGTTAAAGTGAATATTTGGCTGCTAATGAGTCAACAAACACTTGCATAGTAAATTATAAAAAATTTTATTAATGACAGTAAAAAGAAACTAGAACACAAAACGTGTCCCATGGCTAACAATAGTAGAATGTTAAAGAAAATTATACATAATCAAAAAAAAATATGAATTTAAGTGCTCATAGTGTCTCGCACAAGTATTAGTCAGTAGCGATAACGACAAGAATTATAGTTCAGTGGAGCGTTAGTACAGCCGTGGCGTCTCGCGATGCACAGTTAACAGCCTAGATGCATGGATCTGCGAATGATATATTTGTGTATGGAGAAAGATAGCAAGAGATTGTACCATCCGAACAATAGGCTTTGTGGCCAGGCCTAAACACGGTGCGACTGCTAAAACGAGCGATGGGTCGGAATAAACATTCACACTCATAAAACGTGGGGACCACTTTGGCAAACACGTAATTAGAATTACGGAGGTACAATCAAGGCTGGAGCAAAGAGAAAGAAATACTGGCTATGTTAGTGGACACCATGGCTGCACAGGAGTAAGGTGGCAGAAGTAAGGAGAAGATGATGAAAGAATGTTCTAGAAAAAAAGAACACTGATTACGCATTAATTTTATCAACAATTAGACAGTATGACCTCTCGCGACCGAGTTAATTAGTTGCGAGGGAAATTGCCACATGGGGCAAGAGTTCGCATGACGCGAGTTCGAAAAAAATTTACGACAGCAATAGTTCAAGGACCACAACAATGAAGTACTTAAACCTAAATACAAATTATCAATAAAAATAACATTTTGGAATAATAAAAAAAATTAGTTTACCGTCCACCACGAGATTTAATGAATAGCAATAGTATTTTTTTTCATTAGCCATAAATTGCGATTCCCCAAATCATGTATAATGCAGGAGATAATTTAGAAACATCCTGTACATCTAATGACTTACAATGCAAGCCAATGTTTGTGCAATATAAATAACATTCATTAAGTCATGTAATCAAGATTCCATCCCACCTCTGCGAATTTTGAACAATGCATGGAATTCCAGTTGTTTGGGCTTTTCTTAGAATTGATAGTTCCTAGAACTTAATAAATAAACAGAAGAATTATACTTGATGTCTGTTACTTTTTTAAATTATACCGTAATATAATTTATTCTTCAAAATTTCTAAATTATGTTAATCTACGTGTACCTAAGTTAAATTCTAGAAACAACGACATATTTTATCTACCTTTTCCAAAAAAAAAAACAAAAAAAAAACATTATTAGCAATCATCCTTTTTATAGAATGTTTAAATCTTGTAACGTCATATCTGATAAAATCGATCTAAATTTTATGAGTTATAATCAATATAAACAAACTATTATTAAAAATATAACACTTAAGATTCTTTACCTAGATTTGCTGATTTTCGTTTATTCTTTTTATTTCTGTATAATAAACAATTTTTATTGATTTAAATTTTTTAAAATTATAATCACCATGTTAAAAATGACTTTGAGATATCATATTTATCTTAAGATTATTTTCCTTGTCTATATTTAATAATGCTATATTTATTCTTTTTATATTGTATTTATTATTTTTTATACTGTATTATTGGATTATTTTTATTATTGTAAGCTCATATCCTGCTGCTTGCAAAATTACAAATAAATAAATAACTTAACATTTTCTTGAATATCTTTAAAAATGACCAGTAACTGGTGATAATGGAGAGTTTAGCAGACTATTGAGAAAGAGTGGAAAGGTGAGAGAGGAAGCAGTCTCTTCGCTATGTGCTGTATTGGTTTCGCCAGCACACTGCTGCCACTGAACAAATGGTGAGCAAGTTATGAGCAAGTGGTGTGTCCACCGAAGAAACGAAGACTGTTAGACCACACAAAGTGATGAATGGCCAAGTTTTTCTTCAAGACATCGAGAGCAGAGTGCAATTGCAACAACAGATCACCAAGTAGTAAATAACCCCACTCGTATTGTTGGGGTTGCAGAGCCCACAGATGATCATGTACATCCACTACCACCCAAGAAGAGAGTTGTTTCGTTGAAGCTATTGTTTCCATATATTTCCACGTCTACACTGGGGAAATATTGTTGCCATGGAAACCAGTGTATTGATGATGCAATGATAGAATTATTAACAGTGAGCAGGAAATGAATATAATAGCACGTTATAGATAGTGCAGTCTCCCTCGAGGAGATACATGCGTCTCCCTTCAGCTCCCTAACAATGTTTAGTGATTTGTGTGTTTGGAACTCTTGAACAGTATAGAACCTTCCAGACGTGACGGCAGTGTTTGGAACCCTTTTTCTTTCGCCGGTAGGTCTCGGGCGACTGTTTACGACATAACCGATAACAAATCATACATCAACTCGACTCTTCAAATTAACAAGCTCTATAATAATCATTCGAAGGATACATGTTAATCCATAACTATCGAAATCCCAGAGAAGAAAAAGTTATCTGGGCGTCGGAAACATCTGAAAAATGGGAGCTTCATCTACAGCAGGAAATTGTAGAATTACTGGAAACCAACTTGAGTTATTGTTTAACTTGAGGCTGTTCTGTTTACCTACAACTGTAATTATCCCGGGCAGCGTCGGGTGCCTCTGCTTGTATCTACAGGATGATCCATTTAAGTGTAGACATGAAAATATCTCGAAAACATTGTACGAAAAAATGTTCAAAAGTGAATTACTTCATGGGGGAAATTCAGTAGCCAAAACATTAACCCCCTCTCCCCCCTCCTTGTGAGGGGGGGGGGGGTAACTTTGAAATCTTAAATAGGAACCCCTATTTTTAATGGTATATTCAGATTGTACAGTCATCAAAGCCCATCTGAGGTCAGTATGGTCAGAGACCAACAGTTTAGATCCCAGTGGGCTAATATTAATACACTCATCCTTTACAATAAAAGTAAGTTAGTATTAAAAATTAACCTATAGTTAGGGATATCAAGGTGACTTAGAACAGTATAGTAAATAACTAATATATACATGTATAGGTACATTGCAGTATATTACATGAGGTACCAAACCATAGCAGATAACACAATATATAAACAGTTAAGATTTAATTAAACGATACTTCTGTATAAAAGGTAAAAATTCTGTAAAAAAAATTCTGAATTAAATATTGTTTACATAATATAGAAAAATTTTACGTGAATTGTAACTAGAAATTTACGGATATTTAAATGAGCAGGGCTTGAAACTCAAATTTTTCATGGAGGGGAGCATGTTTGTAAATGGAGGGGAGTAAACTCTTTGGGAGGGAGACAATAAGTTACGTTATATGCACGTGATTTTTCAACATATTTAATTTTAATTTAAGTTTTGTACATAAATGTGTTAAGAATAATAAAATACCACAAACTCAGTCAAAAAATAAATGTAATAAATTCTTATATTTCTGTAAACAAAAAATTAAATACTATTAAAATATATGAAAATGGATTTTAGTGTGTCTTGGTATTTAGCAATCTCTGGACATAATTTTGAAGCATCTAAACATAATGCTAATCTATGAGCTATCCAAAAAATTCCTATTACTTTATTATTTTTCTCTTGACGAATCCGCAATGGTGACAATTGGAATTAGGAAATTCCATTGGTTCAAAAGTTAAATCTCTGAAAATATTGAACAATACTGATTGATGACAAGTTAAACCCGTAATCTAATGATTTACGGACGGAAAAGTGTGATAGTGTCCAAACTTATATTGAGAAAACTTATATTGTAAGATACAGAGAAAAAAAATATTAATAAAAAATCATAAAAACTTTTAATATGATTAAATATCATGGGTGGGAAACTCCCCTCCTGAAAGTTTTTTTGGGAGCGATTTTAAAATTTTGGGCGAGAATCCCGCCATCCCGCCCTGAATTTCAAGTCCTGATGAGAAAAGGAGTAGACACAAAAACCCTGGAATACAATAAATAATAGTTATTAAAATAAAAATTAAAAATAAATAATAATTGACAAAATAATTAATAAATAATAAAAAAATCAAAATAAATATAAATATAAAAATATATTTTATTTTTATATTTATTTGTATTTTTATTTTGATTTTTTTAACTCTAAACTGCCCCTCCATCGTGTTATACTACTAACCCGTTTATTAACATTAGCATTATTAATTTCATTGAATATTATGTAATTAATGGTTTGTATGACTGAAATCTATGGTTTGTAACTCGAGTTTTTATAACTTACTCACTGCTTTTATATTTTGTTGTTTGTCTGTTTTTTTATTATTTCATTGATGGTTTATTGCTAATAGTTATTAATTTTTGGATAGAATGTTTTTTCTTTGTATATAATGAATTGCTTGAAGGGACTTAACTCGTCGGTCCATGACCATACCGGTTCCTGTTGAACATTGATGTAATTTCTATTATTAACTTTCTTCTTAAATAAATAAAATAAATAAAAATAATTTTTTTTTATTATTTATTAATTATTTTGTCAATTATTATTTATTTTTTATTTTAATAACTATTATTTAACTAGAAATTTAATAATTATGACATCACCAAAATCAATGAGATCATCCTTAATAACTACTTAAATGTTTTGAGCTGCCTTCTGAAAACTTTATAATGTTTCAGTGAGCAAATTTTATTAGGTAGAGTGGACCAATTCAGTAAACTTTAATAAGAGATGCTTCTCTGACGGTATCCATATCTTTCAAAAGGAAGACTAATATTTCCAGCTCTTCTAGTGGGGTAATTATGCTGATCACTATTCGTTCTAATCTCAAACTTAAACGTGATTATTAAAGATTTGTTAATTACTTTATACGTAAACATATCCAATTGAAATTGATAGATCTGATATACTGTAGAAAATAAGTGAGAAACGGATATCATAGCCGGAGTTTTTGTGAGAATCCTCAGAAATCTTTTTTGAAGCCCAAGTAATCTCGTGAGATTATAAGCAGTAGTCGATCCCCAGAAGATGCTACCGTAGCATAAAGCAGAATGTATCCACGAATGATAGAGAAGCATAAGTATGTTACTCAGTAAATAATGTAGTCTGGAGATCAGTCCCTGCCTCTTACTGAGCTTCATAATTAGTGCATCACAGTGATGATTCCAGTTTAAATTAAGAGATAATAATAAACCCAAATATTTAAATGTTTTAACAATATTTATAGGGTGGTTGTCATAGCAAATGCTTAGAGAAATTGGAATATCCCGCTTGTTATGATGATAAAAAAACATAACGTTTGTTTTGTCGGTGTTTTCAAAGAGTTGACATCGTTCCATTGTTTTAACATAGTTAAAGTACTATTAATGCCTATAATAATTTGATTCATATCGCGATCTGAATATAACAACATGGCATCATCAGCATAAAAAACCGATGTGGTTTGAGAGAAAATATAAGGCAGATCGTTTATAAATAGATTAAATAGTATAGGTGAGAGTATAGAACCTTGTGGAACTCCCGTATTTCTGATAATGAGCTCAGATGAAAAACCAGAACATGATAAATAATATTGTCGATTTGACAGTAGACTAGCCAACCACTGTAAAGGGAGGCCGCGAATATTGTAAAAAATGGATAGTTTATGCAATAAAAGAGTTATAGGAACATTATCAAATACTTTAGTGTAATCAAGAAAAAGTGCAGCCATATGTTTATTGGCGGCCATTTCAGATGTAACAAATTCCAATAACTGTCAGTTTCTATGCTCTATGAACTGTTTCTCTGAAACCATCTTTATATGTCTTCCAACAGGCAGATTTATCCTGTGAATGGGCACAACTGTATTTACATAAACCTAGGTGGTGGTAATAATTCAGTGACTCGACCCTTTATAACATTTATTATGACATTATATTAACCACAAGAATTTTTAGGACATACAAGTTACGTGCTTCTGTCGAGGACCACACTCACACTTATAAAATGTAATGTTCTTCGTGCTTTCTAAATTGGCAATCATAATTTCAATTTCTGAGAATCAGTGAGAAACCATTGGAACTTGTAACAATATATAGAATTCCTGTCGATCAGACTTTTCTAAGAATTGATAGTTATTAGAACTTGAAATTTTCTTGAAAATCTTAAAAAATGAGCAGTAATTGAAGATAATTGAGAATTAGCAGAGTAGGAGTTTGAGCAGGTGCATTAAATAAAAACTCACTTTGCATGTAAGATACCTCTGTAAGAGATAGCTAACTCTTGTAGAGCAAACTATAACAGATGTATATGGGTAATCATCAAAGTGATCTAGAATAAGGTGGGGGTCATTCGGCCGGAAGTGCTTAAAAATGCTTTACTGAGGCAAGGATAACAGTTTTGCGATAGCGACACTTAATGACTATTATTTTTAAGCATTTATGCTATTTTTTTTTAATTAAATGAAAGCCAAATGCCATTATAAGGAGGGATTTATAATTATTGTAAAATGTACTTGCACATTTCTTTTTTATGTGAACACAAAGACAAGGACGATAACGTATTTCTCGTTAACGTTCTTAGTTAAGATTTGAAATTTATTTTTCCTAAAAATTTATTTTTAGCAGTTAAGAGACTGAGATAATAATATCGATATTTTTCATAATAATTTTATTTATGCAGGCATTAGGAAATATTAATTTATAAAATGGTAATTTACAAATAAGCGTTTCTTCTGAAATACAACCAAAAAGGTTTTTAAGTTTTCGTTTTGTACCAGAATAATGGCTTCTGCACACTTGTAGTTTGGTGAGCGTAACTCCAGAACTCATCTATAATGTCACAATATGTATGCACGATAAACACTTCTGACAAGTTGGATCTTGGGTAATCGTTGAAGTTTGCCACAGCAGGGCGAGTAAGATCACGTGACCAAGAAATTATTTAGGCTAGCTGTGCTCGCGACTTCATTTGCGTGGAATTTTGGAATTGTTGATTTTGTAGATTTCTTATTGTGTATTGTGAATTAGCAAGAGTCTCAATATCAGAGTCTACAAATCAGCGTAGCAGGTTACTTGCCTCCCCTTAGTACAGATATCAGAGTTCAGCTCAAAATGTTTCGCTTACTCAGTTCAACAGGCTCCCCATGATTGCTTTGATATTCCTAAATCTCTCATCCTGTTATTCACAAATGACACTGATACACACTCTAAAAAAAAGCAAGTTAAAATTTGTTGTCTATTTGTCCACTTTCATCAATTGTGAAAACTTCACATCAAATGACTAGTAGAAAGTGGTGGGAAAGAGGGCTTAGGTGCAAAAAGAAAAAAAAAAAATTAAACTTTCAAAACTAAGTTGAAACTGGTTGCATTATGTTCTGCATTTATTACCGTGTTGGCTTTAGTTAATGAGTAAATAATTTCTTAGTGTTTGAACTTAATAATTATGGATTTCACGCATGAAAACAGTTTGCCAAAAACTATTATGCTGGCAAACATTGCTACTGAGCAGCCATATTTAATCACTAATGAGAAAACCTAAAATGTTTGCTGCTGAAAGGAAGAAGAGTCTGCCATATATGTGTGAAAATCTAATTATTTTATTATGAAAAGAGTAAATACGTTCCATTTGAAATCCGTAAATAATAACTTCAAACATTTTCATAAATTTCATATACAGGGGATTCTAAAATGGTGAATCAAAAGTACCTAATGTTGTTCTGTGGGTCAAAATGAACATAATAAAGTTCCTGATGCAAAAAGTTGAAACCCCAATTCTATATGCCTAAACACTTCACGAACTTTGTTAAAACCTCATGAAATTTTGCCATATTTCGTCATCGTTCCAAAGAAAATCAATCTTTCCTTATGTCGTCAAAAGTTTCCATCCATCACTTTTGCAGAAAATAAGTGTGTCTTATTTCTTCTCAAAATGCTCTTCATGCTGGGTAATCTTCAGGTAGTAGCTGAATGTGGAACGGGTGTTGCAGATTATTATGCTCTTTGATTTTCTTCAAAACGATGGCGAAATATGGCAAAATTTTGCGGGGTTTTAACAAACTTTGCAGAGTGTAAGACTTGAGATTTCGACATTTTGCATGAGGAACTTTGTTCAGTTTGACCCACAGAACAGCGCTAGGTACTTTTGATTCACCATTTTAGAATCATCTTGTAAACGTTGCATTCACTGCAGGACCCACAGGAGCCAAAATTCATGATAAAAGTGTGACTTGTAGTCTGTAAAATATGGTAGCATCTGTAGATGGGAATGCATCTTATACTGGATTATTCATTTTCCTAGAAAAACAGCCCAAAAAAATCAGGATGTTTGATATTCTGGGGCATGTTATTTGTGGAGATTTTAGGTGTCTTTATTTTTGCATGAAATGGATGAGGAAAATGTGGTATTTTTTGTTTGTGTTTTATATTAGTATTGATTACAATGTCTATTAGAAGTGTCAAGCATTTGAGCTTTTAGGAAGTTTGCAAAAGTGAATTATTATGGTATTCCTATATGAAAATATTACTTACTTATTAAGGTAAATAATTAAGTAGAAAAGTTATATTTTATCACTGACATGATAATTGTTTTGTTCTCTCTTTACTGAATAAGATTTCAAAATTTAGCACATGATTTGGAAGGTGAAAGTTATGATGGCCTTCAGCTAAGACTATTGTTGTCTAATTAGAAATAATATTATCTTTGTTTCATTTCTTAGCATCATAAGAAACTTGAAGTTAATTTTGATTATATCTTTCTTTTATTAATTTTTATTTGCATTAGAGATTCTACATTCATCAAGATGAAAAAATTAAAAATATGCCGTGATGATCAAAAACTTTTTCAAAATGAGCTGGATGGGCAGAGTTATTATTTTCTCCGCATTCATAAGGATGCCTTTAAACGCATGTTTGAAACACAAGTAAGTTAAATCCTTTCATTGTCCTTTCATTATTATACTTCTAAAATAGTCTTTATCACAGAGTAATAAGAAACAAAGGGGAAACTCCCTATAGCCGCAAGGGAAACTTTTCTGAGATCACGTGACGAAAGTCAACCAATGAAATTTTCCTTAAAAACACTCCTGACTTCGCGGCGCTACTGTCTGTTTAATCATAATTACGTCATTCTCCCGCAAATGGATTATTATATGACGTCATATAAAAACGTTGTTTAACGTTCTTTCATCGGAATTTTAAAAAAATTTAATTCAAGTTAATTAAAAACTTTGAAAACCGTTCTAGGATGCAAGGTGGATTATCACAGATGAAAAGAAATTATTATTGTATTACCAAAATTTCTTATTGATGGTCTCTGATTAACACGAGCATACTATTAGAGTGGAGCTAATACTATGACACGAGCAACGGCGAGCTAATACAAACATGAGTGCTTCACATGAGTGATCACGTGACAAATCAAGAATTTTTCGTTTTTGTAAAACATTTTTTTTATTTTTGAATACAAATTTATGTGTTTTAACATTATATAAGAATTAATACATTAAGTACGTTATTATCTTATTTATTATTTTCAAAATTGTGTCTACACTAGCGCCGCGAAACCAGTATTGAAAAATGACGTAGTGATTTCCAGTCACGTGGTAGAGTTTCCCATCTGTTTCTCTTCATCTGTGGTCTTTATGATATTATCGTTAAGTGAGAATCTTTAAGTGCTAGAATAAATAAGTTGACCCAAGTTTGTTTTTTTTTAAATATACAAGAACTTCAAACTGGAAATCTTTTAAGTAACCATGCCATTGCTTCCCCACTGTAATTAGTATTACACACACACACACACACCATTAAAGTATCATATATACTCGTCTATCGGTTTTTTTTTTTTTTTTTTTTTTTTTTTTTTCCCCAAATCAAACGACTCGTAATAACGTGCCATGAGTGAATATAACGAGTAAATAATGATAGTGGCAATTGGTTTTGTAGCACGTGCCCTAATGGTACAATACAGAATTTATAGAACTTTTAATGCTAAGATATGGCGTGTAATATGTCAACCAACTCTTTACGCATTATTAGATCTTTTGTTATCCATAGCTTATTTGAATCAAGAGTATGGTACTCTTAGGCTTAATGGTATCTAAAACTCATTACTAATTAATTTAATAGTAGTTAATCGCTTTTTCAATAAGACTTTAGTAATTTAATATGAAAATCTAATAGATGCTTACACATAACGCTTCAGCAATTGAGGCTCACTTCGTTTAACATTATGTGAGAATTCTTACAAATTAAAGAACTTTTATTTTTTTAAGTGTATGAGGAATAACTTCACTCTCCATTTACCTTTCATTCTTCAAGTTTATTCTTTTAAATTCTCTCTATACGTTAGCCTATTTAAATAGTAATTTACAATTTAGTTTTCATATTTATTTATTTACTCTCAAGTGTTTTAAAATGTTGGTTAATTCTATATATCCATGTACGATGCTATAACAAGAAAATGTGCTCCCTTTATCTGCTTTGGCGGTAAAATCATTCTTGTTGTAATTGTGTCCTTTTTTCCGACTTTTCAGCGTCTTCCAATTGTTCAACTAGTTCCGAATATTTCTCTGATGACAACACATTATAATGAGAAGACTTTTTAATTTCACTTTCCAAAATTTGTGTTAAAAACTTTTCTCTCCACTGTTTTTGATCGGCTTGTCTACTAGATGTAGAAGGCTCATCCATGATAACGCAAAACTAACACGCCCTCAATTCAAAGCAGAATGAGCGTATAAAATCAACAAGCGCGGCAAGTGAGGACTGCGGGGGACGCGCGGCAAGTGAGAAATACGATCGGGGGATTTCTCGCATGCATAGGTCCTTACATAAACATTTTGACTAGGCAAAATTAGTATAGACTAGGCCAAACCAGTTTATCCTGAATTGTACTTATTCATATTAAGGCTCAACCAGTTCAGCCTAGGTTAAACTAGTTTCTCCTATCGGCCATAGGACGGACCAGTTTAGCCTAGTCTGTACCAGTTTATCCTCTCGCTTTAAGGATGAACTGGTTTGGCCTAGGAAAAACTAGTTTGTCCTAAAATCGGGTTTGGCCAGTAACATATATATATTTTTAGGTAATATCTCATAACTTTTATATCATTTAGTTTTTAATTAGGTAAATATTGGTCCTGCATGGAAACCATTTCAAAACAGGGATTTTTGATCCGGTTCCGAAAATGTCTCATTCCGTGCCAAAACGTCCCATTCCGTTCCTTACCTGCCTGTTATTGAACGAACTCTGAACGGCATGCATGTTACGAAATTGATGCTTGGCTCGTTACCGGTTAGCTCACGGCAATCCGCTTTCATTGTGCTACAACATAACTCTGCATATTGCAAATCTCTGGCTCTAGCGTCAGCCGTTAATCTTCACCGATTGGCCGCTCCAACGCAGCTCAGCACGCCATACATTTTGTTAGCTTTGGCTCCAAGATGCTGACCTCTTCTCTTCTTCGTTGCAGACAAGGGATCGATAAAACAGCATTACAGTTGCTGAAGTCCTTTCACCTCCATGCAGTCTCTACCAGTATTGTTGATTATGATTTGCTGCTAACGGGAGTCACCTAGGTGTTGTTCCATTAGCTCATCTCACTGGCAGTTTGTCGCCTCTAATGTCACATCTCTTATGTGTGATTCATGATTGATGATTCTTAAGATTTGCTCTATCTTACATACTTTTGACACGTGAATTTTGACAATTCTATGCATTCACAACAAATCACTGCTTGCCGAAATCGAGCACTCGGGCGAACAGTTGGTCCACGGGAGAAGTTCTGCACTGCCAACGATCGTCCATCTGTTCCCATCTTCTGTCATCAGCAATTTCCTTCACATAGATGTCAGTTAGGAAGTTGAAAACTCAGTCAAAAGGATCAGGATAAGAAAATAAAATAACCTTAAATTATGAAATATACAAACTGTAAACTATAACGATTTACTAACGATTCAAAAAACTTTATAGGGATGCATTTTGATATGTCACAATTCATTCCAATTTCAGTGATTTTTCAGATAACTGAAAATGGCTGCCATCAGCTTGATAATCAGGATAACTTATAGAAGCTCAGTTGTCGTGTCTGTAGTAATTTAGTAGTAGCGATTAAGTAGGTTGCTTGAAGATATTTAGTTATCCCTGTATCCCGTGACTGCTTGTCTCTTGCTTACGAAACAAATTTGAGAAGACAGAGTTATTCAAAATAGGCCGAATCCATTTGAATAGAATGAAGATATTTTCATTCTTAAATATAGATTAAGAAAAACAAGTGGAATGTGCTTACATGATTCCTACGAGAGGACTTAAAACAAGTTGCTTGGTGCTCAGCGACCCTTTCTGTTGAAATACAGGTGAGAATGATTCCAATGCTAATAATGTATCAGATTTTACGAGTCTGCACAAAATATCTTCGGTGGGAAATTAAATTCTAATGGCTCTGGATCTTTAACTGATATTTAATTTCTTATGTATTGCATACAGGTTCTTATCACTATCCGCTTTTTATAGACTGGAAATTTTCAGAACGTGACCGCTAATGATTATCGACATATGGTTCGTCAATCAATTGTATGTAGAAGTATTGAGTTCGTTTGCAACACATTAATTAATCACATTTCGGAATGTATTACTTTTTCAAATTTACCCAGGTATCTACAAATGCTGAAGCAGCAATGTCTTGAGATCACAGGATTTCTTGGAGTCATGAGTGTGATAAACTGCACTCATGTGCCGATTAAATGTCTGCACGTTGATGACTAACATGTATTTTTGAGCAGGAAGCATTGTTCGATAAATTTGCAATTGGTAAGTTTGAAACATGATGCAGTAGTTCTTATAAGTAGTTCAAATCTTCTATTGAAAGAGATATTACAGTCTTCCAATTCTTAAAGATTTACAGTAATTCCACATGTATTTCCATGTAAATGGTGTAATAGGAAGAAATTCATATACAAGATATCCCAAATCAACTTTCTCTTCTAATGAACTGGATCACATTTCAAAAAAATGCAAATTGTGAGTGATGTAAACTTTATAGATAATACTCACCGTATGTAGGATATACGTATATGGTGAATGGCTAGTTTCACATTTGCAATACTGTGGTCCACAATCATAATGATAAAGTGAATGAAGTCATGATTACATGCTGAGTTGCATGTAATGCAAAGGGACTAACTTATACTGATTTTTTGTTATCAGTATATTATTATTACACTATTATTATTATCATTGTTTGGAGAAGCCAAGCTCGGATCAAGTCCGGAAGCCAATCCCAGAGGCGGAACCAAAACAGGGTCAAGCCCAAGGGACTCAAATGCGAGGGAGGGAAAGTTATGCACTCGTGGGAGGGTGTAGGAATTTCCTTACTATGTGACAGGTGTTTAGAATTGTGGCTTTCTGTAAGGTTTTGTATAAGTGTGGGTTTAAATTTTGTGTTGACAGGCTTTTGTGTAGCGAGTGTGGAATAACCCCAGTGGCAGAAAGAACGATATGAAGTGTATGTACTCTGTTAACTCCCCAAAGGCGTTTATTTCGTGTGCCAGATCCATATATTTAGTGATTTTGTCAGTGTATGTCTTTTGTAAATTGTGTGTGTTGGGGATGGAGATATCAATTATGTAAGTCACTTTGTTTTGCTATCTACTAGTGTAATGTCTGGTCTGTTATGAGGGATAGTTTTGTCAGTCAAAATATAGTTTATGTATGGTGTTCTCTAAGACAGTGTCGGGGATATATTTATAGTATGGAGTGTGAATGTCCCTTAGCTCGTGTATCTTAGCTAGTTGTTGATGTATGATGTTGGCTACCTGGTTATGTCTGTGTAATTAATCTGTCTGCGTGAGTATTTTGCAACTGGATATGACGTGTTGGATGTTTCCTCGGCGATATGGCATTTCTTGCAAGACCCGTCAGTCGAATCTTTGATAATATGTTTTCTGTAGCTTTTAGTGTTAATAACCTGGTCTTGTATGGCAATCATGGTTCCTTCAGTTTCCCCAAAGAGACTCCCTTCACTCAACCAAAAGTTCGACGCGTTTTTGCCGACGTGTGGCTGGTTGAGGTCAGAAGGATGTCTACCGTGGAGTTGCATTCCGAGCCATGATTGAAGTTTAGTGCATGTTGTAGGAATGTTATGGGTGTTCTGCATGCTGTTCAGATTCAGAGGTGTGTATTTTGTATCAGCCATGCAGACTGCTTTGTGTAATGGTGATGTGTGTTGTTTAGAGTAAAAGAATTCTCTGAGTAACTGAGTCTGTTTCTGATGTAGCTCTATTATGTCAATAAGACCTCTGCCTCCCTCTGAATGAGGCAGGGTGAGTCTTTCAATAGCTGCGTGTGGATGGTGCTTTCTGTGCTTTTTAAGCAGTTTACGTTGTTTCCTTTCAAGTCCCTCAAGATCTGTGTGTGTCCACGGTATGACTCCAAAGGAGTAGGAGAGTATTGGCGTGGCATAAGTATTGATGGCCTTGATAAAATTTCTGGAATTTAAATGCGTTTTAAGTATTGTCTCTAGCCTATGAAGATATTGTTTAGTGAGTGTATTCTTTATGTGTTTGTGCTCCAGAAGCTTGGCTTACTTAAATCCTAGATATTTGTAAAATTCGTCATTTTCCATAGCAGCAATGTGATGCAGTTCATCTAATGTGAAGCCCCCTTCCCTGAGTACTCCATTTTCAATGTGAATGGTTTTGCATTTGCCCAACCCAAATTGCATGTGTATGTCTTTTGAAAAAGTTTGTGTAATGTCAAGTAATTGGTGCAATTGTGTTTGTGTGGAGGCGTAGATTTTCATGTCGTCATGTAGTGTGAAAGCGTGTAGTGGCAGCTTTTATTATGTTTAATTGTATAGCCGTAAGTTGTGCTGTTCAGTCTGTTTGAAAG
>JAHWFO010031089.1:0-48530 GCA_023313115.1 Rhysida immarginata | reverse complement strand
TTCTCACGCATTCTCGCGGTCACTGGAAAAAGGCACGAGACAGACCTCCTGATATGCTCCTTGGTGGTGTCTTCAGCGGTTTTCTGCAATTTAAGGACAGAGGTTTTGTCTGGGTTAATCTTCATACCTCTAGCACTGAACCATGTTTGTAAATTAAAATCATCTTTTTCAAGGTGTAGGTCGATTTTAGTTACGTCATCTCATGTATAAGCTTTTGTAAGTATGATGTCGTCGACAAAAGCTCTAATTCTAAAGTTTATGTATATATAAATGGTTTACAAACCAAGCAATATATTGGGTGGTAAAATAATTACACTGTTACTTTCCCATACATAATGATATTTTAATAATTGGAAAATGATCTTTGGAGGATTTTTTCACGCCATTACCTCCGATATTTATATAATGATATTTACTCTAAATTATGTGTCATTTGATGAGATTTTTGCTTTTGACCTGATGCCTTCATTTAATTGAAATGTGACCCAGTTCACCACAATAGTTAATATTGTGACGACCTGTATTAAATAATTCTTGATTGGTCTTGCAACTCAATAATTGAATGTTAAAGACAAATCTACAACAGATAAAAGTTTATTTGAAGATCTACTTAAAAGAGTCTTCATTTTGCAGTTGGGATTGATGGTTCATTCAATACCCACTTGCAAAAGTAGCTCTGAGCATTAAGTAGAATTCTTTGCTTCAGTTAGATATATCAGCGCTCGACAGCCGAGTAACGTATGAGGTTGCTTGTTCGATAAAGAAGCCATTATCTGGGAAATAAATAATAAAAAAGAGGAGTGCTCAAGAGAGGTGAAATTGAACCTCTCTTATTAATTGACGCTATTTTTTACGCCAATCCTACTTAATAAATAAGGTAACTTACAGAATTAAGACTAAAATATTTGAAAGAGGCCTAAGCGGGCAGATATGGGGGAGCCCCCCCCCCCTCCCAGGACTAACAAGAGCCGAGCTTCTTCGGCAGGGAAAATTGATGAGAAACGAATTAGATTAAGCGATGGGCCCCACTCATCGGGAAGCCTATCACGTAATACGTCCCCAAGACCACATAAAGCCCGTAAAGACGGACAGAATAAAGCTAATTCTAATAAAAATAATTCTGGCAAGAATGCCCAACAACCCAAGAAAAAAAACGGTAAACGTAATAATCAGATGGAGGAAAATAATACCCCACCGACATCTAAACTACCGAATGTAAGAAACTCAGATAATATGGATTCATCGACCCCTGATAACGAGACAGTCATTCAGCCATCTTCTCTGGGGGATGGTTTTCAACCAAACTTTCATGATCTCTTGAGAGTAGCTGCCCGTCCCTGGCTGCTGGTTTCAGCCAATTCAATCGACCTAAATAATAAAGAAGACTTCTCTCCCGCATTTATTAAAAGAATAATAAATTTTCTCATTGGAGGATCGTCCACTGTAAATATGCTGCAATCGGGTAAATTCCTCGTTAAATTCCCATCTACAGCACTGGCTGAACGATGTGCTAGTTTTAGAGACATCGGTTCAATTAAACTAACATATGAGGTTCCAAGATTTCTGACCTCATCAGTCGGCATTATACATGGAATTAGAGCTAACGTTACACTGGAGGAACTTCAGGCTGAAAACAAAACGGGTAAATTCATTACAGGCATGAGAATTTCTCCCCCACCCTTTCAGGGTGCAAAATACACAAAAGTCACTATCTACTTCTGTACCCCCACCGCGCCCAATGCAATGTATAAAATGCCACCGCCTGGGTCACACTAGGATTAAATGCTCTAATTTACCCACATGAAAATGTAGGTACTAGCGAGAACCATGAAAGGAAAGATTGCACTGCCAAGGATTTCATCTGCATAAACTGTACTGGTGGGCACTCGCCTTATTACAGGGGCTGCCCTAAATTCCGATATGAGGCATTAATTCGTATTAAAATGATTAATCTCTATATATCGTACTACCAGGCCAAGAAATTAGTAGACATGGAGCTAGGTGGAGCAGGTCCCAGCCAAAAAACCTACGCATCTCGTCTATTTGAAAGAAGCTCCCCTGCTACTGACCCTACTCCCACTCCTACTTCTATTCCTCAATATCAATTGTCTCAAGACCTATATAGCCCATCTCAAGACTATTCTTCACACCCAAATTATAATCAAGACTTCATGACATGCACAACAAGCGGCCGCGACAGTACCCCTCCTGCAATGAATGCCAGTTTTCCCCCATCACCAGTATTTCAACAGAATGATCTCAGTGATAGCTTCGCCCAAATCCAATGGTCCCAGCTCTCACCCTTTACAGCAGAGGCCGTAGCCCGCGACTCCTCAAAAGAACCGAATTTGGATGTAACGATAACTCATGCCCCTACACGTGACTATAAAAGTGATGCGGTCTTTCCTGACCGCGATGAAGCCTCTAGTGGCCCTCTAAAGACTTTTATCTCTACTATGATGGGAATGGTACCCCCAAATAACCTTGATAACTCGAGGGGGGTGGAAGCCACCCTGGAAATAATGGGGAAGAATTTCCAACACTTACCTCGATGGTATGTAGATGTGTCGACTTGGTTCCAGGAAATGTTATCTCCTATTCAACACACCTGTCAGCATGGCCCGCACGATCAGTCTGCCCCCAAAGATGATCAACGTCGTACATTGGAATGCTAGAGGTGTCTTCGCCAATTGGGAAGATATTATTCTTCTGCAAAGAAAAGCGGATATTTTTACTGTTTGCAAAACTTTTCTGAATGTGGAATCGAATATACCATTAAACAATTCAATTACTTATCTAAACAATAGAAATTATCACGGGGGTGGCAACTTGGTTGCAGTGAATACACACATCCCCCACTATATTAACTACAAGAGACATTTAGATTCTATCGCAATAATAGACCTGGTAGTGTTTTTTTGTGAAACCTGGCTGCATATTTACTGTCTGTACATCCCGGGTTTCGTCAAGAAAGCAACTTGGGATAGGTTAATAAACTCACTGACTACACCATTTATAATCATAGGTGATTTAAATGCCAAGAGCCCCCTGTGGGGATGTGAAAATTATAACCAAAACGGGAATTACCTAGAGGACTTGTGCATAAGGCATAACCTACGACCTTTCTTTACCCCTGAATTTACTTACCACCCCCCCAGGACTGAATGGTCTCCATCCAATCTGGATATTGCCTTCTCCTCTTCCAACTGGCCCTTCCCCACGCATATTACCTCTGTTGCGGGAACCTATGGAAGTGACCACCAGCCTATCCGCCTAACCATCCGACCATTTCTCCCATACCCAACTAAGATTCATAGGCCCAGCCCCTGCACCTCCCTCCCTCTGCTTGACACCATTTTAGTCATCGACGACAATCGCTCCCACATATCTCACGACATACAGCATCAAATCCTCCTTTATCAAAATAAGTTTTCATCGAACGTCCCAGTGAATAGAAGCATCCCTCCCAGGCCCCGCTGGTGGTCACCGGAGTGTGAAGCGGCCATTTGGGTTAGGAATAAATCCAGAAGGCAATTCCTCAAATGCAGATGCTCGTATTGTTGGATTCTCTCCAAAAAAACTAAAGCCAGGTGTAAGAGAGTCCTCAGAAAATACCGTTGACTATACCGGTCAAATTTCATCTCCAACAATAGACATAATAACATTTGGAAAGTGCTAAGGATAATGCTCCACCAACCAAAACACGTCATCCCGCTAATCCAAAACCATGATGGATCAATGAAAAATCCTGAAGAATCTGCCGCAGCCATACTTAAGCTCACGGTGGGAGCGCCGACCAAGAAACTTCCCAATTGGCCCGTCCCCTTACCTGCATCCTTCATATCAGAATTCCAGCGGAATCAATGGGAACAACCTTTCACCATCTCTGAATTAAAGACAGCTTTAAGAAGCAAATCCAATACTCCAGGTCCTGACAAACTTCTGAATAGCACCTTCGTCATGCTGAGTAGCTACCAACACCAATTGCTTCTAAACTCCTTTAATAAATCATGGTTGACTGGTATCATCCCCAGCACATGGAAGGAGTCTTATATTCATCCTATTTTGAAGCCCAACAAACTGCCCACTCATCCACGCAGCTACAGGCCAATAGCTCTGACCTCCTGCCTCACAAAAATTATGGAGAGGATGATTATCAACAGGCTCCAACATTTCTTGGAAACTCATAACATCCTCCCCGCTTGTATCACTGGCTTTCGAAAAGGTTCGAACTACACTTTCCCTACCATCAAACTGGTAGATTCAGTATATGCGGCCTGGGAGAAAGGGGAAGCCCTGGGAGCTGTCTTTCTTGATCTGGAAAAAGCCTATGATGCAGTGGAGCATGACATTCTTTTGAATAAAATGATCAACCTCTCCTTACCAACACGAATGATTTCATGGATATCATCCTTCCTAAAAAACCGGCGAGTTGGGATTAGGCACCCAGGGGGCATCGTCTGGCAGATACAATCGAAAGGCCTACCACAAGGATCCACCTTGAGCCCTGCACTCTTCAATATATTTACTGCAGATATTGCTCAAGCCCTACCTGAAGGAACTGATATAAATATTTTTGCGGACGACATCGCTATATGGAATTCCGACCAGTCTATACCTAAAATCAAGAGCAGCCTGCAAGCTGCCTGCAATTCACTGACCGGATGGGCCAAGGCGAACCTAATGACCTTTTCTCCGGATAAGTCTGTGGTTGTGTTCTTTGTGAAAAATGGTCCACTACCCCAACCCCTCATTTATATGAACAACACAAGACTCCCCGCTAGAAGAGCTCATAAATTCCTAGGCGTCATCCTGGATGGTAAACTGAGGTGGCAACAACACATATCCCGTTTAAAAGATCAGCTAAGGAAAAACCTGGCCAGAATAAAGCGCATCACCAGAGTTTGCTGGGGCCCTCCATGGTCAGAAACGTCCACTCTTCTAACATCTTTAATACAAACATCTGACCAATCCGATCTTTTCCTCCTGCTGGCCCCTAAAACATGCAGTGAACAACTAGCTAGTCTGGAGAGGAAAATCATAAGATCTTGTCTACATGCTACGCAATCCTCCCCCAACCAATTATTATACGCTGATTCTGACCTAACCCCTACTCCCTTGAGATGGGAAGCTAAAGTAATCTCAACAGCCTACTCTTACCTACAAGCGTCTGAATCTTTCAACGAAGATCTTTCCTTCGCGGAGAATTGTTCCATGCTTTTTAAATCAAGTAAAATTAAATGCTTCCTTCTAGACATTCTCAATAAATTCGAATGTGCGGACTTGCTCCTGGCTGGCAGGAACACCACTGCTTTTCCACGTAACCCTGGCATTAGCCCGGAAATTATTATGCTCCCGCCGGAACTCAGTGCAAGAGACCCACCTGAATTTGTTAGGCCCATTATATCGGAAATCCTGTATAATCATTTTTACGACCACAGGAAGATATTCACAGATGCGTCCTTAGCCTCAGGAAATACTTGTGGAGGTATAGGTATCTATGAGAACAACAGATGCATTATCTCAAGTAAAATCGCACCTGCAACCAGCGCAACTATGTTAGAACTAGCCGCCATTCACAAAGCCTTAACACAAATAGCCCTACAATCACCTGCCAAATATTTAATCATCTCGGACTCCAAAAGTTCAATCATGGCAATCAAAAAATTCTTGGACTCAGGCAGATGGTTCCACCGCGATGTGTTGGGGCGCATTGTTTCTCTTATTGAGTCGCTTTCTTCAGCCAATTTTTCCATCAATTTCTTATGGATCCCGGGCCACAAAGGTATAAAGGGCAATGAAGTTGCAGACCACCTAGCCAACTGGGCCAGAACTTCCAAAAGAACCGCCAGGAAAGCTCATCTCGACCCCAAAAGCTTGAAAGCTTACACCAATAGCAAGCTCATGGTGCTCTAGAACGACGACTGGTGCGCCGATCCCAGAGGCGGCCACTACAAGAATCTCAGGCCCACTCTCCTGGCAAACAAAAAAATTACTCCGAAATGGCTCACATTCGATCAAAGATCCTTACTCTTTAGGCTAAGAAGCGGCCACGCACCAATTAAAAGTTTTTTATATAAGATAAAAATCGTTTCATCGGACAAATGCACATGTGGGGCGCTGGAAACTGTCGGCCACATTCTGCTTGAGTGCCCTAATTACCGTCAACAGAGGGAACACATGTCTCAACAAATTTCCTACCCCTTTACTGTTGCCAACATCCTCTTAATAACTCGGGGAGGAAAGCGCATAAAGCGGAGAAATATACTTTCCCTCGTCCAATTTCTACAAGATACGAACCTTCTCGATAGAATCCTCGGCCCCCTCAAGATCGTGGATCCCCCCAGTGACCTGATCTGATATTTCACTTTTGTAATTGACTTCTACGAAGAAATCAGCTAGTCACCCCATTGGAGGGAGATGAAAGCTGCACTGAACTGAACTGAACTGAACTGAACTGAACTGAAGTAGCTCTGACATTATTTGTGCATGTCCCGATGCAATTGCTCATGGGATGGCAAGTTGTATTTCCAGCCATTGTGCCAGCAACATAGAGTAAGGAAGTAAAAATTACTTTTACTTCCTTTGTCTATGGCCAGCAAGCAGCAGATATGGCTTCAGCACAGGATTTGCACAATGTCTTCTGATGTCATTTGCGGATGCAAAATGAGGGATTATGGGATTGGAAATGGTACACTCGATGCCTTGATGCTCTTTTGACGGCATAGGGATGCACCATTCAGCAAATATCTGGGAAAATACTCTGCCAATTTCTATCAAATTTTGATGGCTTTTAGGAAATAACGTTCCCTCTAATCTCTCAGAATTTCAAGTTCCTCATTTTAATAATTCCCATCATTTCAGCTTCAGCAGCGTTGAAAGTACCACTTCTGATATAGCTCAAATGTTGGATGATCCACGCGAGTTGAATTCGCAGCAGCAGAACTCTAATGGAAAAAATAAAGATGGCGACCTTGCCGGTTAGATGTTGACTCGCTCGTCTCTCCTAAGATAACTCTAGACCTCTTCCCTCATAAAGTCTCTTCCTTGAAGCTTTTATATTCCTTCGATACAAGTCCTTCCTTCGGGGAGACATTAAGGAAGTCTCGTAAAACAGAGCAGTCATTCTTTCTCTGTTTGACAAAATAGAACACGTCGAAGAATAGGTTTTGCGTGCCGAGATGGGGGATCCCCCTCTCCCCCAGGCGCGCTGCCAGCGCTCCTCTTCAGTAGGGAGGGCGGAATTCCTGGGGCAGGGAATGAGAAACTGCCCTCCACGGAGTAAAAAACGTCGCAATTCAGCTAATAGTACAAAATCTTATAATTCTTCTGTGGAAGACATCGCTGCCTCCCCTAGCTCGGGAAAAAATAAAGGAAGTAAAGGAAAAGGGGGAAAGAAGAGTAAAAAAGATAAGAAAAACCAAAAAGATAATAAAGAAAGTAATGATCAGCACGCTCAAAGCCAGGAAAATCCTTCTTCTCAAGCTTCTGGGCTCTCTATAAGTACTAGTCCGGTCTTCGCGGCCAGGCCCTCTACCTCAATTAACGCCTCAGCTTCTTCTCCATTAATAGATATCAAAGACCAAATAAATACCGCGGCTCGACCGTGGCTATTAGTCTCTGTCTCCCGTTCAGATGAAGTTTCCCTCTCGAACCTAAGCGCCAATCAAAGTATAACTCAATCTACTCAAGAGGAATTCGTCTCCCCGGGATTATTTCGTAAAATGATCTCCTCCTTGATAGGAATTAACCCAAGTTTCCAAGTTAAGCTCGGGAAAGTTCCTCGTAAAGTTCCCTACTAAGTCACATGCCATCAACTGTACTAATTACTGCGATATTGGCCTATACTACCTGTCCTATGAGGTCCCCAAATTCTTGACTTCTTCGGTGGGCTTCATATTCGGCATTAGGCAGTCTGTTACATTGGATGACCTTCGTAATTTCTCTGACTATGGCATTCACATTGTTGACATCAAAAAATTTGCTCCGCCCTACGAGGGAGCTCGTTATGGCAAACTATTTCTCTACTTCAACTTACCTAAACCTCCACAAGAGATCAAATTTGAACATCAACTATTTCCTGTCTCTCTGCCACCCCCCAGGCCCATGCAGTGCATAGTCTGCCACAAGCTTGGGCATACCAAAACAAGATGTAAAAACCCTCCTACATGCTCTAAATGTCTCTTGACTCTCCATACTAGAAAGGACTGTACCTCGAATACGGTCATTTGTGCAAATTGTGATGGAAATCACTCATCCTACTACAAAGGTTGCAGCAAGTTTAAATACGAAGCCTTAATACGCGCAAAAATGATCGACCTTTACCTGTCCTACTATGAAGCAAAAAGGCTGGTGGACATGGAGCTGGGAGATGAAGCTCCAGGGCACAGATCCTTCGCATCCATTGTGAGACCAGAAGCATTGAGCCCTGCTGTTGCCTCTCGTCACCAAACATTCCCACCCTCTGATTTTCGCGACAATTCTTTCAATGTTGACACTTCAAACAACCGGAATAGCATGACTAACATCACTTGTTCTACATGCGGTAGAGAAGACCTCTCCCCTTTGTTTTCGTATCACTCTCCTGTTCACCAATCCCCGCCTCAAGAAGACCCTTTATTAACGCAAATCCATTGGTCACAGCTGTCTCCTTTCACTTCAGAGGGCCAAGCTGCTGATAAAACCAGTCCCCCAGCAAATGGATGCTGAATGCCGCAACAAACAACGTTTCGAAACGACTCTAGGCAATCATTCTATAGATGAACCTGCATGCAACTGTCTCAAACTCTTCATATCTACCCTTGTTGATTCTAATAAAGAAGATGAGCCGAAGAGAATAGAGGACGTCTTCAATACTATAAAATCGAAACTTTCTCACTCGCCCGCGTGGCTTACGTATACTATTAATTGGTGGAACGGTATGCTTTCTCCACTTACCTCCAATGGCCCTGCCGTCAGCCAGAAGTAAAAGTAACATCTCCATTGTTCACTGGAACATTAGGGGGCTTACTTCTAATTGGGAGGACGTCTCCCTCCTAAAAAATAGAGCAGATATTCTAACACTTTGCGAAACTTTCCTTAAACCTAGCACGCCCATTACCATCTCTAAATTTCACACTTACGTAAATAGTAGGGAAAATTATGTTGGTGGTAATTTAACTTCAGTTAATCCTTCTATCCCCCATTATCACAACTCATCAAAACATGTTGGCGATGTAGCATTAATTGATATTGTAATATACCTCCAAGGAATCTGGCTCCATTTGTATAGTATCTATATCCCCGGTTATCTGAACAAAGAGAATTGGGGCAAAATTATTAAATCTCTTTCCCCTCCTTTTATAGCAATTGGCGATTTCAACGCCAAAAGCCCCTTATGGGGCTGCAACAATTACAATCAGAATGGTCACTACCTGGAAGATCTCCAAGGTCTTCTAAATTTCACAGTTCTCTTTACCTCTGAACATACATATCAACCATCTAATATTGAATGGCCCTCTGCCAACCTTGATCTCGCTTTAGTTTCCCTGGACTGTCCCTTCTCTACTCATCTAGAAATAATCCCAGGCTCCTTTGGGAGCGATCATCAGCCCATTTGCTTAACCATCTCACTCAGAACCCCAGCCCGTTCTCCTCAGATAGCTGCCCAGCCAGTCTTGGAGCACAATCTCCCCCCACCCTTGACTCATGACATGCAAACTCTGGAAGGCTGTTCTTTCCGTTCTCCAGACATCCACAACCTCTTGAAAGCCTTTCAATCCAAAATTCATAACTCGCATCCTAACAGAGCCAGGTTTACCCCCTGGAGGCCTTGTTGGTGGAACGAGGACTGCGAACAAGCCGTGTGGGAGAGGAATAAATCCAAAAGAATATTTTTAAAATGTAGATGCAACCAGTGCTGGCTACAGGTCAAAAAATCTAAAGCCAGATGTAAGAAAATCCTGAAAAGACACAGGAGAGTATTCTGGAAGAGCAAAATCAAAGAGGACAGTCCCAACAGCATTTGGAGAACTTTAAAGTGCTTTCAGAAGCGTCCCCCGTCTTTCATTCCACTGATCAAAGACAAAAATGGTGCTTTACTCGACCCAGAGTCTTCTGCCAGAACCATTCTTCTTGCTGCGGTTGCATCCAAGCCATCAGCTGATATGCCTTGGCCCAGCCATCTTCCTCACACATTTCGGCCAGACGATCTCCTTTCTCCTTGGGAGGAACCTTTCACCATGGAGGCCCTGACTTCGTCCCTTAGATCAACTCGAACTGCCCCTGGTCCGGATGGCCTGCTTAATTCCACCTTCCTCAAACTGGAAGACCACCAGCTATGCCATCTTCTTAAAGCCATCAACAACTCTTGGTTAACGGGCATCATCCCCCCAGGATGGAAAGAGGCTGTTATTCACCCCATTCTCAAGCCCAGCAAGCCCCCTGACGACCCATCCAGCTATAGACCTATTGCACTTACATCATGCCTGATTAAAATAGCTGAAAGAATGGTTAATAATAGACTGCAGCACTTTCTGGAGTCCCAGCGTCTTCTCCCCAGCTTCTCTTCCGGGTTCAGGAAGGGGCGCAGCCATGTCTTCTCGGTTATCAGCCTTGTGGACGATATCCTGTTAGCGAAAGAGAAGGGTGAAAGCATTGGCTTCGTCTTTATTGACATCAAAAAAGCTTTTGACTCTGTGCCTCATGAACTCTTAATGGACAAACTAATTAATACTAAGGTTCCCAATAGACTTGTTCTCTAGATTTCCTCTTTCCTCAGAATGAGGAGAATCGGAATTAGGTTTCCTGGAGGGAAAATTCTGATGCGCTGTCGACGAGGCCTCCCGCAGGGCTTTATTCTAAGTCCAACGCTTTTCAATGTCTACACGCATGACGCCTTTCTCAACATCCCCTCAAAAATTGGGAAAAACGTCTTCGCCCACGACATGGCTTTTTGGTATGCCAGCAAATCTATCACCGACATCCGCGCTACGTTGCAAGACACCTGCGACGCTCTTGCATGTTGGGGGGCTGAAAACCATCTCAGTTTCTCACCGGACAAGTCGGTCGTCATATGCATTGCCAAAACCAGGCCTTCCCTCCTCTTAACAATATTCCTGCAAGGCGAAAGACTCCCGTGTAGACATTGTCACAAATTCTTGGGCTTTACCATCGATGATAAGCTAAATTGGAGAGCTCATGTGGCGGAAATCAAAAAAAGCTTACAAAAAAACCTTGCGCGCTTAAAGCTCATTACAAGAGCTAAATGGGGCCCTCCGTGGAGTGAAGCCTCGACACTCTTAAACTCACTCGTTAAATCAACTGACTTGTCAGCGATTATTTTCCTTCTCACCTCCAAGAATACAATCGAATCACTTCTCAAAGAAGAAAGGAAAATAATTCGAAGTTGTTTACACGCCCCCCCCCCCGTCCTCGCCCTGTGTTGCATTATATATTGAGTCTAATTTGCCCCCTCCTACTCTTAGGTGGGAAGCAAAAGCAATCACCCAGTTCTTTTCTATTTGTCAGGTGGCCGCTAACTACTCTGAGAATCTCTCATTGGAAGAAAACTGTCTTTTAGTTTTAAAATCAAATAGACTTCGTCTACTTATGTCCCAAATTTTAGGCAAGTTCATATGCAGCCATTTAAAGATCTATGGAATGACGGTGCTAAAGAATATCTGGGAACGTTCCCCATTCGACTTCATCACTGAAACTCCGAATTGGGTAGTTAAGGCCACCACGCCATCCATATGCAATAGGCTTTTGGATGAGTTCCTAAGAGAGAAATTTTCTGCATTTACTAAATTGTACACAGATGCTTCCCTGTCCCCCTCGTGTCCCGTTGGTGGTATTGGTGTCTATCTAAAGAACAAACACTTAATTTCGCAAAAAATCAAGCCTGCTACCAGTTCTTATCAGCTTGAACTAACGGCAATTCATCGTTTGTTGCTATTGATAGCAACCCTTCCCCCGGATCTTTATCTTATCCTTACAGACTCTAAAAGCGCACTCATCTCTATTCAAACAAGCCTTAACAAACACCACTGGCACTTCAAAAACCTTGTCGGCCAAGTAATAAACCTATTACAACTACTTATTTCTAGGAATTACCACATAAAATTTCTCTGGGTCCCTGGCCACCGTGTAATCAATGGTAACGAGCTTGCTGATAAGCTCGCACACTGGGCTAGAACGGGGGAAAAGCCAGCTAAATCTTCACGAGCAGACGCCTCAACCTTTAGGAATTGTGTTCGGAGACGCACTACAGAGCTTTGGAACGATCTTTGGGCTGTAGAAAACAAGGCTCGTCACTATAAGAATTTATTCCCAAAAATTGGATCCTTTAACTATTTCTCTCCTAGATGGCTCTCCTATCAAGAGAAATCGATTCTATTCAGACTCAGGACTGGCCACGTGCCGCTAAATCTTTTCCTTCATAGGTTGAAAATAGTGACCTCCGACCTCTGCAAGTGTGGTGTGCAGGAATCTGTGGAGCACGTTTTGCTCCGCTGCCCCCTTTTTTGCCACCAGAGGGCCCCCTTCATCCAAGAACTCCAACGAAGAAGAATTGACTTCTCTCTACAAAGTATTCTCTTAGCCACGCCTATGAGCCAAAAATCGAAACGTGTTGTGATCAGACTTTTATTCAACTTTTTAAGTGCAACAGATCTCCTGGAAAGACTACAAAAACCTCTCATTAATCGTTAGGTGACTCTTGCATCTAATCTTAACCTAGGAGTTGCCTGAACTACATCAGCTAGTCTCCTATCCTCTGGAGGCGTGGGCTGCGGAAAAGAAAGAAAGAAAGAAAGTACCACTTCTTTTCCCAGAAATCCTAGTGTGGAGGTTATTCAGAGATAACATCAGAAGCCAATGTGCAAATCCTTTTATTAACCAACACTGAATCAGGTACCATTTTTAGGATAGCTGCTGACTAGCGGGCATCCACAAATGTCAGCAGCATCAAGCTTGCCATACCTATTTTGTATAGTAATGTCTTCCTCTTTTACTGTTTATTGAGAACTTACATAATAATTTTCAGTGATAATTAATAACTTGAAATTACTCTTTTAATTAGTCCAATTTTTAATAATGTTACAATACTCAATTTTAATTTCAGTTGTATGACTATAATTTGCACTTCTTGAATATAGTGGACAAATGGCCTTATAGCTGCCATGATTCTAACATTTAGATGAGCAGCAGCTTCAGAAATATCACAGAATCTTTCCCCACAATACTGAATGCTAGACGACAGTGGATATCCGTCAGAGCCGTTGCTACTAATACCTGTTCCAGAGCTGTAAAACCACAGTGAAATAAAGTACAACCAGGCTCATTGAAACACAAGAGGGGATGCAATGAAATTTTAAAGGCACTGCTATATGAACCCTGAAAAACATACAAGATACTTATTGCATGTTGTATTGTACACAACATTTGTGTGCATGACCATGTGCCATTACCAGAGGATATTGAAATCATACAGGATTCTCAAGACTTCTCAGGACACTGAAGATATTCCTGTAGATGTCATGGCAAATGTGAACAATCAGGTTACACTCATAAGGTGGAACCTGATTGCAACTAGGTTTTCACAATGAACCATATGCTCATGTAAACATAAATGATAAAATGTAAAATAGGATAATACATCTCTGCTTTAGCAATGTGAGAGAAATTAATTTTATTTTTGTTGGCCCGTTGCATAAAATTTGCATCTTCAGAGCAATGGTTGAAAATAACATTTTTGAGCGCTATGGATTATCAAACAGGGAATACATTTTTTTGGATCCTCTGTATATCCTTCTAATTGAGGGTAATTCCTGGTGGCATGCAAGCTGATGCAGAACTTATCGGCATGATTTCTAGACTTGGATTACGACCTTCAAATCGATTACAGTTCAATCCCCTTATTACGTGATCCCCTTTAATACGTTTTCCTCGGTTTTACGTTTTTTTCCCCCTGGTCCCGGACTCATTAGTGCTATTTCTAAGTAAATTTTACCCCGTAATATGATTTTCTATTCAATCCATTCCTCGTTAATACGATTCAAGAATTCAAGATTTTATTCTCTGAAATTCAGAAATAATAAATCTGATTGGCTCTGCAGCTGGAGAGAAAAATGACGACAAGACTCGTGATTCATTCTGAACTCTATGGTGTGCTGTATTTAAACTTGTGTTAGGTTAGATTTCAATCCATTCATTTCCCGTCAACATGGCTACATCATCGAAGAGAAAATGCAACGATCTTACACTCGACAAAAAATTAAAGATTCTGGATATTGCAGAGAAATCGACACTAAAGAGAAGGATTTTGCAAAGGATCTTGGTATTCCTGCTTCTAGCCTGGCAACGCTTAATAAAAAAAAACGCCGATAAGATTAGACAACAAGCAGAAGTTTCTGCAACTTTGATTCTTTGAAAAGAAAGCGATTACAGATAGGTTCGCACGAGACTGTGGAAGAGGCACTGCAAACATGGTTATAATGACATATATATAAGATTGTACTGATATATACGAGGGTTGGGGCATAAGTCATGGCAACTATTTTTTTTCTTGTAGATATGTGAACGGATCACAAACGTATATGTGTCGTGTGGAAGTTCTGCAGGCATAGTGTGTATGCAGAACAACAGATGGCTCTGTGATAGCTGGTAGTAGCACAGCGAGGGCCGTGAAATCAGTCAGTTGGTGAGTGTCGTGCGAGATGGAAGTAACCCGTGTTGAGCAGCGCGCTTACATCAAAATAGCCGTTCTCCGAGGGAGAATTGCGATGGAATGTCACAGTGAATTAGTGGAAGCCCTTGGGAATAATGCCCTACCATACCGTACATTAGCACAGTGGGTAGGAAAGTTTCAGCAAGGACGTGTGTCAACCAGTGATGAGCAACGTTCGGGACGACCGGTCAATGTGCAGACCGACGTGGCACGTGGCTCCCACATTGTTGGCGTGTGGTGACAGTAGCAGGGGACTACTTTGAGGGTCTTTAGGTCTAGGTTTGTCACGTCAACTTTATGTGTACTGTGTTGTCATTCTTTTGCACCGTGAAGGCCATAGTGCCCTGTATACTACCGTAATAAATTAAGTGTTTTACGATATTTCAGTGCTATTCATTGTCCACACATGTAGTTAACACCTTGTCCTTTCATCTGTATATGTCACATTTTCCAACCGGACTGGTATCTTCAAGAAAAAAAATAGTTGCCATGACTTTTGCCCCAACCCTCGTATATATACAGGGTTCGCGCTAGGACAAAAAATCTACAAGTCAATTTGACTCCCAAGCCTGAAAACTGCGAGTCAAATTTCAGAAAATGCATTTCAAATTTTAAATGCTTTTTAAATTCTATATTTTTTCTTGCATTCACAATCTCTATAGTTGCTGCTATAGTTAATTAGAAATTTAAACAAAATCGCTTATGACAAAATGAAGTGCGGCTAAAACGTGGTGAGAAGGATATGGGCTGATGATATTCAAAATTTAACAAGTCAATTTTGACTCGCGGATCAAAAATTCACGAGTCAATTTTTAGCAAAAATGCCTATTTGACGCGTAAATTGCGAGTAAGCGCGAACCCTCTATATATATCACAGATACGACAACTGCATAGTCGAAAATGATTGGCTAGAGCCAGCACGTGACTTATGGACGCCATTATGTGCTAACTGTGCTAGCAGATGCCATCCGATGCCAATACTTGCATGATGCTATACAGCAGCATTTAGTCAAGGCCAGTTGTAATTCTTTTCCAAATTATAAAACGTTTATGAATCTAAAGGCATAATACCTAATTGTGCTGAAATAAGTTGTTCCAGCAGCAGGAAAAACGGCTTTAAAGTCCACAGATTTCTTAGAGATGATGAGCGATGCTGTATTTGGGCAGCGAAATTATGTGTGAACTTGATGATAAACTTATAAATGCAATTAATCTTTTTATTTAATTTTTTGTATAAAATTATTGCGATCATTTTTAAATTATCATTTATAAAAACTTTTCGGTCGAAAAATAAAATCCTTTATCAATTTTGAATTTATGTATTTTTTTTTCATACTTTTTAATTAATACTGTACCAAAACTCATTGTTATTCCCCTCTGGAGTAATGTGATGTACTGTTTTATGACATACACCAGTCCAGTTGAGATTAACACAATGGTATTAATCATCATGAATAAAGCACTCTAGCTCTATCTTCTTCTAAGGTACGTGATCGTATAGTGAACAATATTGTTTTGTGACCGCAATAAATTGAGTTCAGGGTTGTCCCTCACATTCTCCTTTCAATAAATCTAAGCTTTAGATAGTTTCAATCCCAACTTATCTTTTGGGTTGTATCTAAAATAAACACACGTGATCAAGCATGAACTGTGAAATAAAATGCAATTAAAATTAGAGATAAAAATGTTTTTTATTGAATACAGTGCTCCCTCTATATAATGGGATTCTACATAACACCAAATTTATAATTGCAAGTCCATATAACAAAGTTTTTTTCCGGAAAATAAACACTGCAGACATGAATGAGTTTGCAATTTTTATTTTCCGGAAAAAAAAACTTCATTATATGGACTTGCAATTATGTAGAGTTATAAAGTTGGCGTTATGTAGAGTGCCGTTATATAGAGGGAGCACTGTAATATGCTATCAAAATTTGTTGAAAAATAAGACAATAAACTAAGAGGAATAAATAGTGAGGTCAGGGTGGTTAGTTGAAGGATTAATGGGGCAAGAACACAATGTAATTAAAGCATAATAAAGTATGTATCAACAAAGATATAAATCATCGATTTACAGACAAAAAATGAACTACATTTACTTAAAGAGCATGCAATACACGATTGAAAATAAATCTTATTTGAATTAATTGTTCTGAAGAACTCCAATAAAATAGTGTTCTTCCCATCACTTCAGTGTTCTAAATTTAAAACATACATTTGCTTCTCAACTTTAGTGTAAACTTTTTAAATAAGAAAATTACTTTATAATAAAAGGGGAAATTTGGGTGAAACAATTTATAATAATAATAATTTTTTTGGAACTAATGACTAATAGAGCAACAATTTTGATAAAAAAAACATTTTTGATATCAGAACTCTTTAAGATATGAATATGTAATATTTTGTTTGAAAATTAGTTATGTGCTGAATCACTGATAGTTCATGGGTTATAGAAACAGTTTTTTTAGTTTTCTAGTAGTCTGCCTTTGTGAAAAATAACAGTTTATGGCTTACCTCTTGTTAGGCAGTCATTATGCACTATTGCTTGATGTATGTAATACTTTTGCTGTACATTTGTATATTATGCGCATCGAAATCAACTGTTGAATGATGGTTTATGGTTGATCACTGGTTCAATGATGGTGTATCGTTCATTCCTGGTTGGATGACGGAGTTTTGTTAATCACTGGTTGAGTGATGGTTTTCTGTTGATCACAGTTGGGGATGTGAGATGTTATGGGAAGTAGAGTTGATCACATGTTCTTGTATATTCTTGCTACTAAAAAACTAAAAAAACTTGTTTCTGTAACCCATGAACTATCAGTGATTCAGCACATAACTAATTTCCAAACAAAATCTTACATATTCATATCTTAACGAGTTCTGATATTATCAAAAATGTTGTTTTATCAAAATTGTTGTTCTATTAGTCATTAGTTCCAAAAAAATTGTTGTTGTTGTTATTATTATTATTATCGTCATTGTTTGGGGAAGCCAAACTCTGATCAAGTCCGGAAGCCAATCCCAGAGGCGGACCCAAAAGAGGGCCAAAGCCCAAGGGACTGAAATGTGAGGGAGGGAAAGTTATGCACTCGTGGGAGTATTGATGTTTGGGTGTAGGAATTTCCTTACTATGTGACAGGTGTTTAGAATTGTGGCTTTCTGTAAGGTTTTGTATAAGTGTGGGTTTAAATTTAGTGTTGACAGGCTTTTGTGTAGCGAGTGTGGAATAACCCCAGTGGCAGAAACAACGATAGGGACAATGTGTACTCTGTTAACTCCCCAAAGGCGTTTTATTTCATGTGCAAGTTCCGTATATTTACTGATTTTGTCAGTGTATGTCTTTTGTAAATTGTGTGTTGGGGATGGAGATATCAATTATGTAAGTCACTTTGTTTTGCTTATCTACTAGTGTAATGTCTGGTCTGTTATGAGGGATAGTTTTGTCAGTGATTATAGCTCTGTCAAAATATAGTTTATGTGTGATGTTCTCTAAGACAGTGTCGGGGATATATTTATAGTAAGGAGTGTGAATGTCCCTTAGCTTGTGTATGTTAGCTAGATGTTGATGTTGGCTACCTGGTTATGTCTGTGTAAATAATCTGTCTGCGTGAGTATTTTGCAACTGGATATGACGTGTTGGATGGTTTCCTCTGCGATATGGCATTTCCTGCAAGACCCGTCAGTCGATGCTTTGATAATATGTTTTCTGTAGCTTTTAGTGTTAATAACTTGGTCTTGTATGGCAATCATGGTTCCTTCAGTTTCCCCAAAGAGACTCCCTTCACTCAACCAAAAGTTCGACGCTTTTTTGTCGACGTATGGCTGGTTGAGGTCAGAAGGATGTCTACCGTGGAGTTGCTTTCCGAGCCATGATTGAAGTTTAGTGCATATTGTAGGAATGTTATGGGTGTTCTGCATGCTGTTCAGATTCAGAGGTGGGTATTTTGTATCAGCCATGCAGACTGCTTTGTGTAATGGTGATGTGTGTTGTTTAGAGTAAAAGAATTCTCTGAGTGACTGAGTCGGTTTCTGGTGTAGATCTGTTATGTCAATAAGACCTCTGCCTCCCTCTGAACGAGGCAGGGTGAGTCTTTCAATAGCTGTCTGTGGATGGTGCTTTCTGTGCTTATTATTATTATAAATTGTTTCACCCAAATTTCCCCATTCACTATAAAGTAATTTTCTTATTTAAAAAGTTTACACTAAAGTTGAGAACCAAATGTACGTTCTAAATTTAGTTATCAGTCATATAACTCAACTGTATCCTGTATTAATACTTCAATGTTCTTCCCAGAAAATTTTATCAGGTGGGTGGAAGGATAAAATAGCCGGGCAAGCAAAAATTAAAAACAAATAAAATATTATGCAGTAGTGTGCAGTGTTTTACATATTCAGCCGAGCGGCGTGCCCATTCAAAAGGGCCTGGGGAGAACCCTGCACTTGTTATCTTAGATTAAACCAGATATAATTGATGCAGATTGAACTAGTTATATTTGTGTTGTACATTATTATAGTTGATTCTGCCTACTGTTTCTTCGCTGTGTCGCTCATCACACTTGTTTGAAGGGAAGATTCTGTCATGACAATCGATGCACTTTCACTAACAGGCTATATCAAGCACAAAACAAATGCACAAACCGTTGGGCATTCTGCTACATAGAACACACTTGCCGACGAAAGATGCTTTGTAGTCTTGACAGTGGGGTGCTTACTTCACCAGCTGAATGCACCTACAATCACTTAATGGGTCCTTTGATGGAAAAGGTATAATTTTCTTCCCGGCTGGGAGAAAAGGCCCTCACCAGCTACAATCACCTTTCGTAGAGCTGCCAATCACGCAAACTGAGGCATCCACCCACTTGACACCTCAGTGTTTTTCTTCCTTCGAGTTATCTTACGCTGCATCACTTGCGTCTATCATCACTTATATAGTACTACACTTGCGCTGCTATTCATATGTTATGAGCTCCAGTCCACTTTAATTTATGTTTGATGCGTTTAGTGTCATTCGATTTTTGCTTGGCATCATATGTGCGTTTGTCAAAAGGTTAGTGACACATTCTAGCTGCCATTGCGATACTCGTTCATTGATGAAAATTTTAAATTACCGCCATATCGAATGCAGTAATATGATACTGTGTAACTACATCACAGAGAAGAATATTATCATTTTCACTCTGTTCGACTCTCTCATTCCCTGTGTGTTTTTCTTCAGCATTAGCCTCCCCCCCCCCTCCCCCTTTGGTTTTCACAGGATGCTCAATCACGTGTCTCAACAATAGGTGGCCTTGTGATTCAGACATCAGTGGAGCTTATTGCATCAATTTAAGAATTGAAGGGAAAAAATTATTTAACGAAATGAAATCTCCCCTCCAACCTCTTCTCTCAATTTCTTACTTAAAAAATGAATAAAAAGTTACTTCTAATAATAAAACGTAGGTAAAAATTTTTCTTTTTTTTTGGTGCTTATAATGCCTAAAATAAAAATAAAAGACGGGCACGTAAGAGGAGAGACTTTAACCCGCAAGTTTTGTTACCGCAAACTTAACAATTTCGCTATCAATTTCGGTGAAATTAGTGCAAACTCTTTAGGTACGAGGGTCGATCGAAAAGTAATTCCTCCATGGCTGTAACTTTTTTATTTGGTAACTGATTTTCAAAATTCTTTTTGCACCTGATAAATACATTTTTTCTCTATGTAATGCACTATTCACTTTTGACATAGTCCTCATCCTATTCCACACACTTGCGCCAAAACGTGATTAGTCGGTTGAATCCATCGCAGAAGAATTCATCGTGTCGAGGGTTGTAGTCGACACCAGGATTGAATTTCACCTCATTGTCAGAACGAAGCTGACGTCCCCTTAAGGTGCTATTTCATAACTAGGAAGCGTTGAAAGTTGCAAGATGCAAGGTCGGTTAAAAACCGCAAAAAAAGTCTGAATTCTTCTCTGACAGGTTCACCCGAATAGTCATGTGTTGACACTAATGCATGGAAAGAGATGGAGACTATATTCGCGAAGTGAATAGTGCATTACGTAGAAGACATATGGATTCAGGTTGCAGAATTTTTCCTTCCATTTTTTTTCAAATGAATATATATATTAACGGAATTTTTTCGGAAAAGGAATAAAATTTCTTATGTGTAATGAAATGTTGTTTTACAGTACAGTAGTTAATAGTGTTTTTGGTCATTCTTCAATAATACATTTCCTCATTAATACATTAAATCTCTCAGTTCCCTGAAAAATGTAATAACGGGATTATACTGTACTATGCAGGGTTCATTTTAGGCGGGGTTTATGGGGCATGCCACCCCATTTGCCCTTTTGATGAAAATTTCCACCCCACTGCCCTTTGAACCTGATCACGTGCCCTGGTACCAAAAAATGCACCCGCAAAGAAAAATCTAAATATTTTGTAAAAGGGTTAAGGAATTTCAAAAAGAACTATGCATTTTTTATAGAAAAAAATCTTTTTTGAAAACATAATGCCCTTTTTTGAAAATTAAGTGCCTTTTTTGATAATATCGTGCCCTTTTTAGCCCTTAGCACCCTGCCCTTCTTTAAGTCTAGATTGACATTAATATGGATAAAAGTCAAGTCAGAATTCATAATTTTTTTTACATTTATTCATACCGATTATGTATCGAGCTTGACATTATTGATGACCTATTTTGCAGACTGAAAGTATAGGGTGCTACAAATGTATGATGATATTTTACTTGCTTATAAATTCAATTTTAATTGCATAATTACACTAATATTGTTCAGACACATTCTCAGTCTCTCATTACTTTTCATTTTGCGTTGATAAGTGGAGGCATCAAGCAGCAGTGTTGTTAATTATGTTCATTTGAAAGAAAGTGGCTGTAACTGCGCAACAGAAAGCAGAACATGTTATCTGGTATGCAAGATTTGAGAATGTTATTGCTGGTCATAGGGAATTTAAATACCTGATCCTATTCCAGTGAATGCTATTTCTATATAAACTCAACCTTTTTATGTGAATGTTTTTTAATCAAATCCTGGAAATTAATGTATGTACAAAACAAAGATCCTAGTCCCTGGACATCTGCCACCTTCTGAATTTAGTGTTAATGAACGCAGTGTTAATTCAGTGCGTTCAAGGAGGATCCAAATGGCATCCCAACTCCCTAGATCGATTCTGACCGATTTCTTTGTGTGAGGTCATATCTACAGCCAAAGACCGACAGACCTGGACAATTTAAAGAGGAAAATTACTGCAATCATTCAAATCATCACGTTGGAAATGCTAGAAAACATGTGGGAACAAATATCTGCCAAATATGAACTGTATAAAATGGGAACAAATGTTTTTTTTAAGTTTATATCATAGTACAATAGACTCAGAGAGTTGCAGTGCTCAGGTTTCTAGTATAACCACTTCGGTTTCATGGTAACCACCCCTTACAGTTACAGTTTATATCAGCAACTCAACTCCATTAGTTTCAATACGTGCTTCATTCGTCGCACAGAGGATTCAGAATATTTCAAGGCTTCCTGTCAACCAATTCGGTACCATGACACTTGAAATGCCAAGCTCTCTCATCGCATTTTGGATAGATACCCAAAAGCTGATCTGAAATGCTTCGCACAGACATTTCACAGTTTAATTGCTCTTGCTTGGGTATCCCAATCTTAGTTTGTCAAGCATGCTAATAGTCTCTGAAAGCTTTTATTTCTCCCATTCAAGAATTCTGTTTCTGGCCTGAGGATCTCATGGTTATTCTGCCTATGTGATGTTTCTGCATTTTTACTGATTTGTTTCAATATTCAGTCTATGCTTTCTCTTGTGAAATTACTGTGCTTGTTTATCTACAGTGATAACATCTACTGGATAGAGCTATAACTAAATGAAGCATTTGCTTACATTTTGTACACTTTTTATGATAGTAAAGTTTGAAATGTTTTGGAAACTTTGGATGTGCCTTATACATAGGGTGACCATATTTCTAAAATGAAAAACCGGGACATATTGAAGACGTAACCGGAAGTTGGTTTTATGTGAAAGGAAATTGTTGATTTTGTCATGTGACCATTTTTTCGTTATAATTTAATATATGAACTTATTCTTATTGAGTTCATTAATAAATTACAAAGATTGAAACAATTGAACTACAATTTGTTGTGGCTAAAGAGCAGTGTTGCATCTAGGTAGAAACCAAAGGCACGGCACCCTGCCCTTTTTCAGCGCACCCTGCCCTTTCTGAGTGCGCCCTGCCCATTTTCGTTGGATTTATAAAGTAACCATTGTAATTTGTGCTTATATCTCTGACTTGCCCTACTTTCTGACCAAAATTGCCTTAATTATTGTTCATTTCACTACTCTGCCATTTTGCTAGATGCAACCCTGAAGAGCTGTATGTCTTTGTAATACTTACAATCCACACTCCTTACTGTACTAAATTAGTTTACATTTGTTCTTTTTATTTTTTAATTTTATTTAGTCAATTTTATCATAATTAATAAATCACAATAAATAAGAACTCCAAATTAAAAATTCAGTTATTATAGTTATTGCTAAAGAAAAATCAGTCAAGCAGACAAATAAATATAATAACAATAAATAGAGTGAAACACTAAAGAACATGTTTTGAAACAGACAAGTTATAAAATTTCATGTAATATATTTCCAAAGAAACTCTTCAAACATTTCATAATTATAAATTGAAAAGGGAAGGGAAAATTTTATGACCTGGACTCATACAAGGATCCATATCTTTCGCTGGCATGCTCTTACAAATTGAGCTACCGCGGACATAAATAGCCAGGCTCTTACAGTATGCCCATATGGATGGACTTCCTTCCCGTTTCAATTTGTAATTATATGTTTGAAGATTTTCTTCAGTAATATCAATACCTTCTCTTTGAGTTGAATTCTTCAATTTATTTGATGTTTAAGGGTAAGAAGGATTCCCAATTTGTGGCTGCCCTGCCGATTGAGCCGATTTGTGGCTTCCCATGGAAGTCCTTATGGAAATATTTTAACTCAATTAGTAACAGCGGTGCTAACAAAAGGCACGGTCCCTGGTTTGAGTCATGGGATTTTTTCTTCCTTTTCTATTTGTAGTTACTACCTTGCGCGAAAGGAATGATGGGAATGCTGTCACGAAAAGGAATGGTCCAGGAATCCTGGAAACAGTACTCCAGGAATACTAAAAATTGGAATAAATTAGAGCAGAGACCCATTTTGTGAACCCGGGACATAATAGAGTCCCGAGAACTTTTTTCGAGACGCCGGGATAATTTCTCAAAAACCGGGACGTCTGGTCACCCTACTTATACAGGGTGATTCATAAATCCTTCTGAGGTTTTGGGGATCAATAGAACAGTAACCTAAATGGGCATAGTGGAAATACACATATCAATGTTTAGAGAATTTTCCAAGTTTTATATATACTTGCTTACAATCTTCTGGGATCACTAGGGCATATTACTTACCACATTACAGCAACAAGACTAAACTGTAAATGCTGACTCCTACTTTAACATCCTCATGAAATTTCGGAATGTTCCAAACACAAACATACAATCCCATAAGAAAAAATCATATAGGGTTAGGTGAGGTGACCGTGAAGGCCACGGAAGAAAAGAACTGTGAAACTGTGAACACCATCTTTTCGTTTTGACTGCCTTCCAGCTGCTAAGTCTGCTAGTATGGCATGGTGTCATATTTTCTATCTGTTAATACAGTAATCCCTCGGTGTCCGTGGTTTTGAATGTCTGCATCCAATGTTTTACATATCCCTTCCCTTTCATACATGATAAGAAATTTGCGTATCTGTGTTTTGGCCTGATCTCTTTTCATTGAGGTTCCCCTTTTTGCTTCTTGTCTTTTAGGGAATTCCTTTTTGTTCATTGGGAAAATGTATTCAACAGAAGTAAACAGTATCAGTGGCATTTTACTAATCTTCTGTTTCCAAACATGCATGATTAGGCTTATTACAATTTATTAGGCTTTAAAAAAAGAAAAATGGTGACAAAATGAGCAAGAAAAGTTTTGTCACTTGAAAATATGTTGTAAGTTCTAGATATGTTGATTGACGGAAATTACATATCTGACTTCAGTCAAATATTTGGAGTAAATGAATCCTTTGGTAGCATAATAAAGAAAAACAAAAGGCCATCATGAAAAAAAATAAATAATAGTCACCTTTTTGAGTCGGCTGGCAACTTGACATCCTGTAACCCCCATTTTCTCATAAGGATTTATTCCCGTTATCTGTGAATTCCGTATATGCAGAGGTTTTCTGGAATATACCGAATCAGAAATTTTCAGTATTTTTTAAAAACTTCAATTTGATGCTAAAAATCATTATTAGCATTATTTTTAAAACCAGAATTTATAGGGAAAAATAGGTGAAGAAAAAAATTAATAATGACAAAAAAAAAAAAAAAAAAAAAAAATTTTTTAGCTACATACAGTACAATAAAAATGTCTCTTTTTATCTGCGATAACTTTCTATAACTTTCTAGTTTTAACTCCACGAGTGAGTTTGACGCAATGCCAGAGAAAAAAGCTGGATAATAATGTTCATTTTTTCTGTATATTCACATTCAGAAATTGCAAACTTTCATCCAAAAAGACCCTGAGCAACACCAGGCATATCTTTAGAACACTTTTACCTTCATGACGTTTTTATTTTAATTTTTTATGTATCGCAACTGTTATATATATACGTACTGAACAACCAATTTATTACAGACACCTGTTAGAGAAAATGGATCGGCCTCCCAGTGACGCCTAAACAATGGAACAGGCTGAAGCTGTATATAAAAGGGATGCATTGGATCACAAGTTGCAGTCAGGATTTGACCGACTTTGAACGAGGCATGATCGTTGGAGCTCGACGGGCGCAGTTGAGCATTTCGCAAACTGCGAACCTCCTCGGATTTTTCCGTGCAACAGTGTTAAGGGTGTTCCGGGCGAATACAACTCCGGACGAAACAGGGCTGTAGATGAACAAGGCCAATGGCGACTGGCACAAATCATCCATAGCAACGGGACGGGAACAGCCCAACAAATTGCAGTGCAGTTCAATGAGGGAGCATCCCAACCCATTTCGGATGCTGTCACCGCAAAAATAGGCGGCCAGTACGGGTACCGTCGCTGTCACTGCAAAATAGGAAAGCACGCCTGCTATGAGCCACAGGCATCACCACTGGACACTGGATGAGTGGAAGAAGGTTGTCTGGTCCGACGAAGTGCGGTTCCTACTTCATCATGCTGATGGCAGACTCCGCAGCTGGCACAGACAGCACGAGGCCATGGACCCATCCTGTCAGCAGACTGTTGGAGGAGGAGTGCTGGTCTGGGTTGTCTTCTCTTGGGACACACTGGGTCCTCTGATATCTGTAGACACATCCCTGAATGCGAGACACTATCTGAACATTGTTGCCGATCAGGTGCACTCGTTCATGATGACTGTGTTCCCTGGTGGTGATGAACAGTTTCAGCATGACAATGCTCCCTGTCACCGTGCTCGAATGGTCTTGGACTGGTTCGTGGAACATGATGCAGACTTCCACCTGCTTCAATGGCCAGCTCGGTTGCCCGATCTCAACCCGATCGAGCATTTATGGGATGAAGTGGAGAGAACCATCCGACGCCTTCCTACACTACCGTCCAACCTGCACCAATTATGGGATGCTGTGATGTCAGCCTGGGCTGCTATTCCTCTGCAGCGGTTTCAACACACTGAACGACCAGCACGTATTCAGGCAGTTCTCGCCGCTAAAGGAGGCGCAACACATTATTATCGGAGTGTCTCTAATTAATTGGTCGTTCAGTGTGTATATATATATTTAACAAGAACAGAAGTGAAGAGTTGGCAACCCTTTACAGTATATATAGAAAATGGGGTTGACACAGACGTGATTGTTAGAATACACATGGTAGCAAATTAACATCGCAAAGAGCAAAGCAAAGCAATGACATAATATAAGCAATAACATAAGGAATATAGCCAGGAATATAACATTACCCTTTATGTGTACACGCATATCTTTTGGCCAATCTGTTATGATGTCGCTGCATTCCTTCACCCTTTGTTACATGTGAACATGCTCTTTATACCATGTGTATTTTCCATCGCTCATGCTTGTGTATTAAACCATTTTCTATGTAGTTGTTGCTAGCCCTTCACTTATATTCTTGAAAAAGTCTGAAATATAAAGCAAAAATAGTTAGATTCTGCTTTAATTTTGTACTGTGAAACTTTAATTAAATAAAGTTTTGTTTTCAGGGTTCAACATTTTGGTTGCAGTACATAACAACATTCCGTTCATCCATACTCAAGTTTCACTCAATTCGCCCTAATGTTGAAAAACCAGTAAGTTTTTTTTTTTTTTTTTTTTTTTTCTCTCTTGGTTTAAGAATTATTTTCAATTAGGAACTTGCTTTAGGAATTGAATTATATTCAATTCTTTCCTGAATTAATTTACAGACTACTTTTTGAATTGCTTTATTGCTTTGAGGTGTGTGTATTATAGTAATTGTGCACACCATTTTAAAATGTTAAAAATTTATCAAAACACATCAAGTTTATCTCTGACAGTTACAATTATTGTGCTTTCTATCAATTATATAGTAGAAGTGTCAATCTGTAGTCAATTTCATTCTATTAGTATTTGGCATCAATACAACAACTTCATTGGTAGTCCAAGTTTTACTTTAGCTACATTTACAAGAGTGGGTGTTAAGAGCACTTGATCATTAATGAATCCCCAGAAGAAACCATCCAAGGGTATTAAATAAAATAAAGTAGCCCTGGGCAACCATCCACTTAACTGGAAAATGCTTGTTAAGATTATTGCATAATCCTCCACATAATGAGGGTTATACTGTTCTGCTAGATATAAATGCATCCTTCTTAGTTCTCTTGATTAATTGTAGAATGAGATACAATGTAAGACACATGACAGTGGTTGCTTCAAAGCAGAAGAATGTGCTGAAGGTGCAAACTAGTGAGGCATGTGCAAGTTTGCTCCCCATATCTTGTAAACAAGTTGCTGAAATGAAATATGCTCTTTTCATTGTAAATTATGAACTCGATCAATTCCTCATTTGGGTACATGGTGTAATGTCCAGCAAATATGAAATTTTGCTAGATTATGACAATCTCACAACCAAACATCATGTGGAGTAAAATCATCAGAGCAAGATGGCTCTAAATGAAAAGAAGACTCTGCACAGTTTTCTGTGAACAGATGCTTACCCAATTGTGCAATCACAAACATAGGTAATATAAAGCATAAGATGTAACTGAGGTATACATGGTCTTTATGAATTCTGTGTACAAACTTTTAGGTTGGTAGAAGACCTTATTATAAATATACAGGGTTATTCATAAGTACGTGAAACATTTTAAAAATTCATAACAAGCAAACTAAGCAATGGATCATAGTAAATCTTATGGCAATAGAGAGGTAAATTCTCCAAGTTAAAAAAATAAAAAAATCCCAAGCTTATAGTTGCTGTATTTTGCCATTAGGAGGGACTAGTAATGAATATGGCATTCAGGATAGAACACAAAGGAAAAGAAGATGCTGTGTTAATTGTATGGCTACGTTGATTCCAGATTAACCCGTGTGCCTCCGTTACCTGGTAACCTACTGGATTTTTGCAATGTCAAGATGGCCATTATTTGGTAATTTATGTTCCGTTATCCGTTTCATTAATGTTTGGTAGCAATTTGAACACCCTTTGTAATTTTACAACATGGGACATTTGTGGGAAATTTTTTCTCAGTCTCTTCAAAACCTCGCAGTAAAATTTCCTGTTGACTGTCTGCCCAGATCGAATAATTATTTGGAAATATGCAGAAGCATAAGAACATGTTGCAACATAAACAGCAAAAACTCACAAAGAAATGCACCTATGATTATGAAACTTGGCAGAGCATTAGCTGAAAGAAGCACCAAGAGGCATCTAGCAGAAGAATCTGTTTTTGGTTTGGATGGAATATTCAAATTTTCGGATGTTTTGGGTAGCACCTCATATGTTTGTGAAGTTTCAGCCACACCTTAAGTAATTCATTTGCGGATTCATCTCCATCCTATTTTCCGGATAACTCAGAAGCACGGAACCCTTCTGCCTGCCCACCTTGCATTGTTCATTCTAAGTAGAGAAGATGTTCAATACCAAATTTTGTCGCTGTATTTTCACACCTTTGGTTTCCCAGACTGTTCTTGATTCATCAGTCATACATTTGGTGCAGCCGACTGCATCTGGCTCAAATGAAAAGATTCTCCATACCCTAAATCTGTTTTTAATGATGTTTATCAAACACCTGTTCAAGCAGTTGGCCAAAATTAACCCTGGGGACTGTACGTGCAAGTTCTTGAAATTAAAATCCTTGATTACCGTCTCTCAACCTGTCTTGAGAGGTTTAAAAACTGAGACATCTGTTGGCTGAATTATATGAATGGCATTTGCAGGAGAGCATATAATAGAATTCCATTGTCAGAACACACTTTGGCAACATTGAGCATAAGGTGACTCCGTTGGCCATCAAGCAGCAGGACTGGGAATGTGACATCTTTCTTCTTATGCCATGGCAAGAACTCATTCCCAATATACTCATAAAAAACTTGGCCATTCATCCAATCTGTTGGTATGTGAGCAACTCCCCATTCAGGGTTCAGACATTCAACAATAGAATGAGAGAACAGCCTTACCAAGGTTGGTGCTGATCGGATGTACGGAAGGGTTCCATTCTGCAAATCCCTTAATTTATGGACACCAGGGTAGAGGTTCAACCCAATGGAGAGGTTCAACCCATGCATTCCTTTAAATTGTAACCTTTGAGGGTCAACTACCAATATTCTGATATGAGGCCAGATTCAGTAATTGAACACTTGCCAAAATTTAATAACAGTGCGCAAAGTGTCAGAAAACTTATCAACAGTATATGGAATAACATGTACACAATTCAAAAAGACTATATTTGGGTCCTTTCATTCCTGATAGCTGCTACATCATAACAAAGACACACGGTATACAAAGGTGTGGGGTATGTTTGCGAAAATACAAATATTAATTAAAAAGTAGAATTTAATAATTTTTTTCTTTAAAATAAAAAGACTAAAATTGTAAAATTCTGTGTAAATGTTGAAATATAAATATAGTACGGACCCGGTCAAACATGGCCTTCTGCAACGCGAAATTGACTCCGTCGATTTGGCATGGCTCCCAAATTCTAATTCGGTTTCGCGAACAGAATCTCTTTGCGATTTTTGACTACTGTATTTATTTTACATTTGACGACATTTAAGATATCTGTATGCATGTACATTCAAAACTTTACAGAGAATTTAGTTTTTTTCCCTCGAATTTCTGTCATCAAAGAAAGTCAGTGTGATAGCAAAGTTTTGAGAGGAAAATGGCAACAACTAATCTGAAGTACATGGGTACATCTAAAAACTATTGATCGTTCACTTTCAACATGAGCATTGGCTCAAATGAAGATAACTGTAATTTACTACTTTTAAAATTCTCCTACCTAGCCGCCATTTATTGAATTCTCACAAACAAAAGGGATTTTCAATTCTGGTGTTAGCATTCAGTTTCGATTTGTACAACTGCAATGGCTGCCAGCCACCCTTTGCAAAAGATTGCTGCAATGTTTTCTTTGTCATGTGGGCATAAAATTAAAGTTGAAAAATGAATTAAACTTTCAGCAGACAAAGCTTTTTAAGGAGATAGCTGTATTTAAACGAACACTCTTATATATCCTGAAAAAAGAGCAGACTGTGTTAAGCAACAAATCGATCATGTCTTCAGTCAAATTGCAGTTGCTGTTGAAATTTTGGCTCCATGTTGAAATTACAACTGCACTGTTCTTTTTTGGAGAAAGTGAAATTAGAGCAGTCCTGATCAAAAAGTAGAGCAAAGTTAAATACATTTTAGTACGGTCTTTAAATTGGTAGTTGTCTGCCACTTTCATTCACTTATTCGCCACAACCCATCAACGTATGGTTAGTATTCATTGTATCGTACAAAGTACGAGAGTGACATTTAAAAATGTAGGCACATATGTTCAGCATTTCTGGCTGAAATTTACACTGTCATTCTGGAAGCATAAAGCAGAAGCTTTTTGCCATAAAATGCGAAATTGCAAATTCTAACCATACGTTGATGGGTTATGGTGTTGGCACAACGACTTTAGTTAAACATTAGTGAATTACAAGGACGAATTTGAAATCAGGGCACAAATTGGGGCACAAAAAACAATAGCAGGGTGCTGTGTCCTTCTGTTTTTACTTGGAGGAAATTTTGTATTCTAAGCAGATCGTGAAAATTACGCTTTCCCCAGTAAATGGAATCTGTAATTTGTCCCAAATACAAAACAATGCCCTGGACTACAGTTTTGATAGTTTCACCTTTAACTTTTATATTTCTTAATGACATTTATTTCAATCGTTTTTTTATTTCAGAATTTTGCATGGCAAGTGTTTGATGAACTGTGTATAACCCTGCATGAGAAATTTATTGAAGGTAATTTTTCAAATTATTTAATCTTTTATTTTCTAATCAAAAGGACAAGCTAATGTATAGGGCGACAATTATTGAGCTATACGAAATAAAACATCAAATTTTCAAAAACTACAGAGTTCAAAAATTTTATTCAAATGTTAAAAGTAACTACAGATAATCTGATTTAGTTTATGTTTAGTATATGCTTGCCATCAATGGCTCTAATGTGGTGCAGACGAAGAGCAAAATTCTGCAAAACTCGCTTTGTGTCCTAAGTGCAAAATGTGTCGAGACATCGATGCTTTCAGTGTCCTCCTGAATGGCTGTTTGAGCTCAGCAATGGTTTCGGGATTATTTGTGTAAACTTTGTCTTTAATATTGCTCTACCAAAGGGCTGAGATCAGGAGAAAATGGTGGCCAAGCGATTCCAGTGGCCTATAGTTACCCCAAAGCCAGAATGCTCTTTCCAAAGTGCTCTTCTAGGACTTCAAACACTCTTTTGGTCCACTGGGGTCGTGCTCCGTCCTACATGAACCACATCTTTTCGAAATCTGGGTCACTTTGGATAATAGGGATGAGATCATTTTCTAAAAATTTTGACATATCGTTCAGCAGTCTCCATGCCTTCAATGAATATTGCACCGATTATTCTGTGACTTGATATTGCATACCAAACAGTCACCCATTTGGGGTGGAGAGACTTCTCGATCGCGAAATGGGGTTTTTCAATCCCCCAAATGCTGCAATTCTGCTTATTGACGAAGCCATCCAAATGAAAGTGGGATTCGTCGCTAAACCAAACCATATTCACATCAAATCCTAACATGCCCTGCATTCAACGGCCAACTTTTAACTGAATCTCTCCAATTGTTATCAAGTCTTTTTTCCATATAGCTCAATAATTGTCACCCTGTATAAAGAAGACCGTTAATGATTTCCAATGCTAAATTCCATTTCAAATTACAATCATGATAAAAGCATGATGCAAATAACTGCTTTTAAATAACGGCTCGTATAAAGATGTGAGCCCACACATGGGGAGAGCCTTGATTGACAAGGCCTGCACTCCAAGCGCAGTGACTCCCATGCGGTGGGGCAGGGTTGTTTGGACTCTCGTAAAGATGGCGTAGACTCAAAGTAAAGAGGCGGTGTTGTTACGGTGTATCAACAATTTAATAACAAGCATATTATTGACAAAAAAAACCCAACTTATTTAAGGAAATTTCAAAGTATTGCAATTAACAAGATAAAGAGGGCCCCAAAAGATTCAATATGCAAAAATAACAAATTCAATGGCAACTATATTAAACAAGTATGCCAATTGCTAAAGAAAAATCAACATTAAATAAACATCATACGCATTCCTGCATATATACTATTCAGTGATTACTGCCCAGGTGCCAGTGTGCCTTCTGCTTCCACAAGTGCCTACAGGATGCAACAACAAACACGCAAAACTTGTGCACGTAATAGAGCATCCACAGCTGACACTCTACTTATTCCCTCCGCACGCGCTTGGGCCAGCGATAATGCTAGAGTGACACAAGAAAGTGTCACGCATTCCTTTATTTAGCACCCAACCTCCGGCTGTACCTTGATAGCGGCATGCCTCGGATTGGAGGGGAGGAGAGCCGTAACCCCGTAATCCAACAATTCAAGACGTTCCCGCGTCACATAACAAAACAACACGCCACTTCCAACAATATTCCCAGCGGTGCCTCGGACTTGACAATGTAAGCAACCATAACCGTGCTGAAACGGTTATCAAATTGACAGACTCGTCAATTACTTCAAATTCCCGCTTACCAGGCACTTGCGGCACATGCAGCATTTACAAATCCCAGGTATCGAAACCAGGTGGCATATGCAAGTAAGACTGTCAACATAGGGTATCTTAAACACTATTATTACCCAGAAAAGAGTCATTAACATTCAAGGAAAACAATATCAGTTCTTGAGACTGTTCGAACGCGACCAAGAACGCATACAGAGTCCGTCAGAAGCACAAACAGCCGACTATCGACTTCAGAGCTTGCCCCCGACATGGGGGCTTATGTGTAACGTGGCCGCATATTAGCGTGAAGGTTCATCGCTTACTTTTGTCTCGTTGATCCAATAAAGGGCAAGGGGGAATAAAAACCCTTCTATAAGTTTCATCTTAGCCGATAAAACACTCATTGTGTCGAATTTTACATCAGTATACAAAAGAATATCGAGATTCACATACGTTCCATCTCAGTCGGGCTCGCATATATTAAAACACAACAAAAATACACGGTCGCTCTCGAATGAAAAACTGTTATCATAGTTGCCGATAGAATGAGTTGAACTTCAGTTGCTCTCAAAAATAAACAAAACGATAAAAAGCTTTCTCCAAATTTTTATTTTTGGACTGGGCACCACTATCAACTTCTTTTCCTTTTCCTCATATTGAGTTCACATCAGCTTAAGGAGAAGTAGTTGAGACTGCTGTCCGGTCCAGAAATAAAAATTTGGAGAAAGCCCTTATCGTTTTGTTTAATTTTGACAGCAATGATATTCAACTCATTCTATCGGCAATATGTTTCTGAATTTTCATGGTATTTGCTTGGGCTTTTTTATGAAAGTAGTTCTATACATTTGGCTAATAAATTATGCAAAAAAAAAAAAAACATTTTGGTAATGCTTGTGCATGCGCAGATAAACATTATTTAGTAAAAATGCTCATATTTCGTCAAATATTAATATTTTAATATTCTGATTGCAGGGTTTTGTCTCGACTGTAGTTTGTCAAGTTTCCTGAACTTGTGAACAATGCATATATTCATAGAAAAACATAAGAATACATGAATGCATTTTATTTTATTCATTACAAATATACTATAGCATATACAATATGTAGTATTACATTAGTTAACGTTGCTGGAAATTGTCTTTCACGTTTTTTATGATGCCTTGGTCCAGTGGTTGTAGCGTGGATGTGCAGTTCGGGGGAAGGAACTCTAACTGAATGTTTTCTAAACGTACATTTACAAAATGTGGCGAACAATTTTCCATCACCAAAACTATTTTCCTTTTTTCCATGCCCATATCCGAATTGAATTTTAATAGCCATTCCTCGAATATCTCTCTGGTCATCCATGCTTTGGCGTTGTTTTTGTACACACAAGGTAAGGACACCACCCCTTTGAAACACTGGGGTTTGCAGGATTTTGAAAATTACCTGACTCTTCCCGGTTACATTCCCTTATCTATCCCGATCGCTAGTCACCTTGTTACATGCAACTAAATTAAACAAACATAAATTAAAGTAAACAAACACATAATCTTACTGTATTGAAGATGGGCAATCGTCCGTCACGTGAAGGTCTCTAATCTAATTGCAGCACAAATTGGATCCCGACTGAGTAGCATGCAGAGATTTCCAGGTTTATATATGCTACACTGACCAACCAATGAAATGTGAACTCGGCTTAATTAGCCCATTGGCCCAGTTGCAACTTTCGCATGGGCTGCATTGACCAATCAGAGCAAGACACGTGAACGATGTATGTTGTACTGACGGGATAATTTAACCAAGGGAATGTAAAATTAGAACGTTATTCTGAAATGTACGTTAAAGTGAGGTACGTTATTCTGAAACTTTTTAGCATTAAAATACCTACGTTTTGGACGGGGATTTGAAATTTGTACGTTATTCTGAAATGTACACTAATGTGAGGTACGTTGTAACGGGATTTTACTGTATTTATTTAAAGTATGTGTACAAAATATTATCTTCTAATGAACTTTATAATAACAATATCTGCAGCCTTTTGCCCGTTAATTTAGGTCTTACTTCCGTTGCAATTCTTCCAGCTTTGGAAAATAATCTCTCACATGGCACTGAAGTTATTACGATTGATAAGTATTTTAGTGATATCTTATAAATCGTCGGGAATCCTGTTCTGTTTTTTTGCCAGTTCTTCAGTGGACATTGCTTTCGAGAACAGACAGGTGCTGTAAATGTCATGATGGTCCCTCAAATTTGTTGTGTTTCCTTTACGTTTTACTGTTTTTCAGCATCTCGTCTTTCAAAGTGTTGCCAAATTTTACTTTTAAATGAAGAGCTTGACATTCTGTTCCTTATGTTAACACTAAACCTTAGTCACTAAAACAGAATGATCTCATCATCAAAAAATCAATAAAATCTTTATATATACTATATTTGTGTACCCTATATTCTATTGCCTAGAACCCCCAGAGTCCCTGCAAGTGTCACGGTCTCGTGTGCTGCAGCATTGTGATGCAGGAGCAGTACCGCCTTGGATAATTTTTTGACCAGCTGGTCTTGATGGCATCATGTAACTTTCACAATAGATTTCTGTAGTATATCCCCGTGATCATCTGTCTTTTTAAGTTTAATCAGTCTGTAGAATCTCCCTTGGATCATGCCTGTCCTGGATGAGGACAGAGTCTACACTGTCTTCAGAGGCAGGAAACTTGCATGCTTCCAATGCCTGTTTTGTACCTTTGTTTCAAGGACAAGAGTCTCCTCTTGCTGTACAATTCGTGACTTCTTACTGATATAAGGCCACACAGCGTGGAGGTTGTTTTTTAAGTTGATCTAGCCACTTTGGAAGCATTGCGATCACATGGCCTCATACGATGAGACATTTTCCCCTGTACATGGTTTCCAACTCTGCAAGGATCTGTGTGCGTTGTTTCCTTGTAGGTGCAGAAAATATATCATGTGGCACCTTGATTTTCTCAATAGGTATGCCACCTTAGATAGAGTACTCTGACAATGAAGCTACGAAATACAGCATGAGTTAAATAGATGTGGATTTCTCTGCATGTGGCTATATGCTAACATTGTCATTTCACTGCACCACCCTCACTTTCATGTTGATAGTAGGGACGTTTTGACCAAGCCATGAATAAACTTTTTCTCGATAATATTTTCTTGAATTTCATATCCTTTTATTCTACTCTTTTGTTCAATCTTTTGAAATGAATTCATTAAATTTTATTTAAGTTGAATCTTTTCATTTCAGAATAAATTATAACATTGTTGTTTTTTCTGTTGCAGGAAAATTTACTCAAGCTAAACAATTTTGCATGGATGTGGCAAGAGTGGCTGAAAAAGCAGACATGTTTAACTCTATTCTATCAGAATCTATTGGTAAAATACTAAACTTTAATTGTAAATTTTATTTCTCATTATTTTTTTTTTTTTTTTTTTAATTTTTCATTATTCGATGTTCATAATAGTATGGGGTGCTTGATTTTAGAATTTATGGAAGCTGCTTGTGCAGGGTGATGCTTTTGGCACTATACACAAAAATGTTAATATTTCAGCAAGTTATTAACTTGTAATTATGAAATTTATGTCAAAGGAACATGGGATATGGGGAAAGGAGGGGCAAAAATCCTAGCAATGTTGGGACAATGAGTAACATCTGGTGTGAGGTCTTTATCCCCTGTCAATGTATTGTGCTGTAGTGAAGGACGATATATAGCAAAGGAATGTGTATTCATCATTCGTAATTATTGAGCAATAGGCTGTGTTAATCAGTTTTTGAAGTCAAATATGCATGTTCAAAATCTAATGAATAGTCTTTGAGATATTAGTGTTTTTTTGGTCCAGTGCTGAAAAAATCACCCTATTCAGGATCCCTTATTTTACGTGACCTCATTTTATGCATTTTTGGTATAGTGCTTTTATAGAAGTTTAATAATCGCAACAGAAGGTGTGGAACTAGTTGAAATCAGTAAGGTCCATTGTTAATTATGATTCTAGCAGCAATTCTATTGTATGTTAGCTTAGTCCAATTCTTGGATAAAAGAACGATATAATTCATATAAAACAAAAATAATCTCAGTAAGTAGAGACAATGATATAGCAACCCGAAGGCTGTATCCGCTTTGAAGAAAGTGGTACCCTTCCCGCATTTGTGTAGATTTGAAGATAAAGTAAAGAAATACAGAGGGTTGAGTACGTTACAACTAAACGATTTGCAAGCGTCATAAGTCTTATGAAAAACTCATGTTCGGTGATGTTTTTATCTGGTTCCCACAGTGTCAAACTATGGCTCTGCATCACAGTTTCCATTCAATAAGACTTCGCTGCAGAGAATTTAGCCCACCCCTCTTCATAGGCTTTCCATAGACTGTCCAATGTACGAGGTTGTCTACTTCCAAGGGCATGTTTCAGTAGTCCTAAGCCGCAATAATCTATGGGGGATGCGTCTGGAGATTTCACGGGTATATCTTCAAACAGAATTGAATGTATGCCCATCTCTTGTTCCAGTGTTCGCAATTGGGCGACCGTTGACTTGGACGTATGACTCGCAGCTTTGTCCTGAAGCACCCATACTAGGTTCGGATGCTTAACCAGTTGGAGATTTTTGTGGATTATGTTGCGTACCATTGACTGTGATACCCCTACCTTATTTGTGACAATCCTCTGAGTTTTGGAATTTCTACAGAGATGAGACGCTGGACTTTGGCTACAACCTCCGGTATTCTGCTTGGAGTGGCTCGTTGTCTTGAGGGTCCAGGTTCATCCAATGTTGCTGGTATTGCGGTTTTTCTGTTTTTATTTAGTATGTTACAAATTCCTGCCTTCGAAATTGCATTATTTTATAATCATGGAATATGACCACTTCATGTCAGAAAGTGCATTTAAACAGGGTGTAAATGGACGACGTTTCACAAATTAAGGATATGTAGAGGATGAAACTCTGAGCAAAAAAAGTCTAGTCGTGTTTTTCGATCTGTGGCTCCGTTAAAAAGTTATAGCACTTTAAAGTTTTGTGACGTCACTTCCGGAAATCCATCTTGGTACAGACGCTGAGCAATTTTTAACTTAGCACTCAGAGTTTCATCCTCTACGTATCCTTAAATTTGTGAAACGTCGTCCATTTACACCCTGTATATCCATCCCAATATTGATCAAATTTTGGCGGCATTCTCGCAGCTAGTGTTTGTACAACACTTAAAGAATGATGAAGCGATATCCCCTTTATATCTCCTCACAACCGCATAGCCCTGTTAAGAACTTGGCTGGAGAATTTGCATATGTAAATCATTTAGTTGTGATGTACTCAACCCTCTGTATTGTATTTATTAAATAAAAAAAAGTTATCGCAATTTCCGGTATACAATATGCATCCATCCATAATATGTTAAAGTGTATTAGACAAATGGAAATCAATTTTTTTATTTTAAAATTGTTACTGTATATTTGGAAAATGTCCCCTTCATAATACGCACTGGAACTTTTTCAAAATAATACATTAATTATTTGATATTTGATATTTTATTTATTTATTTAATATGATTAAGTAAGATACAACAACGCCCAGCTAGGTCCGTTATGGTCCAGGACCGACGAGTTAGGGCCTAGTGAGCGCCCATAATACAAACAACAATAGTAAATACAATATGTTTAGTTAGTAGAAAACAAAATGTTGAAATATAATGTACTTTTGGGTTAAGCAACAATGGGAATTCATCGCCAAGAGATAGAATTCTTAATTAGAGTATATATTTTATACAATAAACAACAAAGAGACAAAAAACATAATAGCTTAACACCATAACCCAAATGATTATATTAAATTAAGTACTTCTTAGACATAGAATAAAGGACATAACATTTTAATTGTTTAAGGAAACCAGTGGTACTAGATATGGAGCGGAGCTCGATAGGGAGACAAGCCCAATATTTAATGCCTATGTAGGATAAACATCTTCTACGGTAGTTGAGCTTGGTTCGCGGAAGCCTTATAGCTCGTGAAGAGCTTGTTGGATAACGATGGCTGTCAGCATTTCTAATTAAAGGAATTGGGGTCGAGATTGATAGAACTGCATTGTTAACTTTATACATGAAAACACATATTCGAATGAAATATATCTGATATACTGTAAATATATGAAGTTCCTCAAAGTAAGGTGAAACAGATGTACCTTTCGGGAACCTAAGAAGTGTACGAAGGAACCACTTCTGTAATTTATATACTCTGTTAAGGTTCCAAGATGTTGATGATCCCCAAAAAATTATGCTGAAACAGAGTGCCGAGTGAATCCATGCATTATAGAGTAGTAATAAAATTTTGCGGGGAAGAAATCGCATCCTGGAGATAATTCCTTGCTTCTTATTGAGATTAGATAGTAAGGTATTGATGTGACAATCCCAAGAAAGATCATGGGAGATGGTGATACCAAGGTATTTGAAAGTTTTGACAGTTGAAAGTAAATTATCCGCATAATATATCGCTGGTGTATTCGGTACATTATGTTTATTTCTTTGGTAAAATACCATAACCTTGGTTTTTTCGGTATTCACACTTAACATATTGTTAGCCATCCAAGTGTTTATTTCGGCTAATGCACTATTGAGTGAAGCAATTAATTGGGTGGCATCAGGGTTAGCAGCCATAAACGTCACATCGTCAGCATATAAAATTATTCTAAAGGATGTAAGAGGGGATACAGAAGTAGGTAAATCGTTGATAAATAGACAAAAAAGAAGAGGTGAGAGAATTGAGCCTTGCAGAACTCCCAAAGTTCGTGATAGTATGTGTGAGGATGTACCACCTAACGTCATAAAGTAAGAACGGTTTGTAAGGAAATTCTTTAACCACATCAGGGGTGCCCCTCGTATACCATATAAGTGAAATAATTTGTGTAATAAGCCTTCAACTGGAACCGAATCGAATGCCTTAGCAAAGTCAATAAATACTGCTGCTACAAGATTATTAGAGGCCATTTCTAGGGATACATATTCGAGGAGCTCATAGCAGGCGGTCTCAACATTTCTTTTGGGGACAAATCCATGTTGGGAAGACGTAATAATGTTATGATCAAAGATGAACTGTGACAAACGGTTATAATAAAGTTTTTCAAATATCTTAGCAAAAGTTGGTAAAACTGAAATAGGTCGATAATCCGAAAAAGACATATGGTCCCCATTTTTAATAATAGGTGTTACTCTTGATAATTTTAACACATCGGGAAATATACCCGTTACTAAGGATTGGTTGAATATGTATGCCAGGGAGTGAAAGTAAAGAGTGAAGGCCCTTTATTATTGCTGAGGGAAATCCTAACGGATCTGGAGTCAACGATGATTTTAATCCGTGCATAACAGAACTGACCTCTTCCAGAGAAGTAGGAGGCGCAAAAAAACTGGAAATAAAATTTCCGTGACAGGTGTTGCCACTGCCGGTAGCTGGAACTCGGGAGTTGGAATTACTCGGTAGAAGAGTTTGTAGGAACAATGTTAGGGAGGAGCTAGTGATATGAGTCTGGTGATTAAAAGGTATCGTAGGGGAACTGGAGCCCCCAGTTAAATCTTTTAACACATCCCATTTCTCTTTACTTGATTGGAGTCGAACAAACAAGCCTTCAAAATAATCGTTCTTAGCTTTTTCAATCTGTTTGCGTACAATATTTGACCAATCTTTAAATTGCTTGATATTCGCTACAGTAGGAGCATGATGAGACTTAAGGTAGTACTTATTTTTAACTTCTATATAAAACACGTTTGGATGATTTTCAAGACACACTTAGTTTGAACGCAGGGACAGTTGAAAAACTTTATTGGTGGAAATCTTATTTCACTTTTCTTGTTACCAATTTACTTAACATGGTTCAGTTACTTACAGTGCACAACTAAATGGAGGCAAGATGGGAGAATTTATTAACTTACAAGGGAATCCCTCAAGCATGTATGTCACAGATTTCCACCATATTGAAATATGTTACTCATCTGAAGCTGCTATAGATTCTTGCAAAATAAGAGAGTGCAACATTTTGTTTCTTTCAAAATAAACTGTGAAAACGAAAAGATTTGAGCATACATAACCATACGAAGACTCCATTGTTAAAACGGAGGGGCTATGTGGGATTCTCTTGCTAGTAAAGGAAAAGATATTGCAGGTAACTTCTTACATAAAAGGTCAGCACCATCTTGTTTTTGGGAATTTCTTTTTGCATTAAATTTTGACAATGGAAGAGTGGATAGAAAATTGAAAAAAAAAAAAAAAAAAAAAAAAAAGATGTGAAATAATGCACTGATTAATGTACACTGAATGACCAATTTATTAGAGACACCTCTTACGGAAAATGGATCGGTCTCCCAGTGACATCCAAACCATGGAACATGCCGAAGTGGTTATAAAAGGGATGCATTAGATCACAAATTGCAGTCAACAGCAGAAGTGGACTGAATATGGGTAAATCCAAGAATTTGACCGACTTTGAACAAGGCATGATTGTTGGAGCTCGACGGGCGCAGTTGAGCATTTCGCAAACTGCGAACCTCCTCGGGTTTTCCTGTGCAGCAGTGTCAAGGGTATTCCGTGAATGCCAGTTATGCCAAAAAACAACCTCCAACAAACACAACTCCGGACAAAACAGGGCCGTGGATGAACGAGGCCAACGGCAACTGGCACGAATCATCCACAGCAACAAGACGGGAACAGCCCAACAAATTCCAGCGCAGTTCAATGAGGGAGCATCCCAACCCATTTCGGAGCACACGGTGCGGCACACCTTGCACCGAGCTGGGTTTAACAACAGGCGGCCAGTACGGGTACCGTCACTGTCACCGCAAAATAGGAAAGCATGCCTATGAACCTTTTCCCAGCGAACCTGGCCTGATTAGGCCAGTAATAGCTCTGTCAGTTCCATATAACACATTACAAACTTTAAATGCATATAACTGAAATTCTATTACAGATAAATTGCTCATTTTTTTTTTCTTCAGATACCTTTCCTTTACTAGTATATCCCTTCAAATTTTAAAATTAAATGATAAAATATAATAAAAAAATGATATTCCACAGGTGTTGTCAAATGAAATCATAACTATAAAAAATGCTTATAAGAAATTTTCTATTATCGATAAAAACTTCAAACTGAATTCTTGAAAGCTTCATCATTAATTGCAAATAAATTATATGCCCCAAATTTATTAATAATCAATAATATTTGAAATTTTAGAGAGCTTGTATATCTGGAATGGAGAAACTTAACAACAACATCTAAAATTACGAATTTATTATAAAATTCCAGGGCACAGTTGAATCATTTAATGTTTTATTTCTGTTTTAATTTTTTTTTTCGTAAGTTATTTCACAAAAAGTAAAACCATTGCTATGGAGATCGTTTCTTGATGACGTCATTAGAGATTGTTCCCTTTTTGAATACAAGGAAGTTAGATAAGGCCAAGTCATTGCTTTAACAAAGGGCTGGGTGAGAAAGAGATTAAAATCCTATTATGTGATTTTCTAGCTATTGTCATGCAGGTGTGACCCATTTAACAACAAATTATGTGTATCTTCTAAAAAAAAAAAAATAAAATAAAACATTTCACATTCAGTTATATAAAAAAATCGTTAAAAAAATACAAATGGAGATATTAAAAAAAAGTTTTTTGCATTATTTAGAAAATATTATTATACATTTTAATGTATTATTTAAAAAAAAAAACATTACTTTTAATCGATCAAAAAATTACTAATCAAAAGCAGTTGTATTCAAGATGACAAATATAAAATTTTAAAGCAAAATATCAGTTATTGAATTTTTAAAAAAACATTTTCTATCCCTGTGTAAGAAGAATCATTTTCGCAAGAAAACAGGTCGCTGCAAAAAGGTTAACAACAGGCAGCCAGTACGGGTACCATCGCTGTCACCGCAAAATAGGAAAGCACACCTGCTATGGGCACACAGGCATCGCCACTGGACACTGGATGAGTGGAAGAAGGTTGCCTTGTCCCACGAATCGCAGTTCCTACTTCATCATGTGGATGGCAAACTGCGTATCTGGTGCAGACAGCACGAAGCCATGGACCCATCCTGTCAGCAGACAACCTTACAGGCGGGTGGAGAGGAGTGCTGGTCTGGAGTGTCTTTTCTTGGGACACACTGGGTCCTCTGATATCCGTAGACACATCCCTGAATGCGACACACTACATGACCATTGTTGCTGATCAGGTGCACCCGTTCATGATAACTGTGTTCCGTGGAGGTGACGGACAGTTTCAGCAGGATAATGCTCCCCGTCACTGTGCTCGAATGGTCTCGGACTGGTTCGAGGAACATGACGCGGACTTCCACCTGCTTCAGTGGTCATCTCGGTCACCCAATCTCAACCCGATCGAGCATTTATGGGATGAAATGGAGAGAACCATCCGATGCCTTCCCACTCTACCGTCCAACCTACACCAATTACGAGACACTGTGATGTTATCTTGGGAGCTATTCCTTCGCACTGGTTTTAACACCTTGTTGAATCCATGCCAGCACGTATTCAGGCAGTTCAAGGAGGTGCAACACGCTCTTAGCGGAGTGTCTCTAATAAATTGATCGTTCAGTGTACTGTACATACTGCAAATGTGCTGTAAAGTATATTACACTGGTTCTGTATGAAGTCTTCCCTCCTTCCCACTTCGTACTTTCCCTGGTTTTATTACCAGATTATCATCTGTTGATTATTATATGCAGTTTTTTATAGTACACAGTTATGATTTCTTTAACTTTTATTTTGGATTAAAGTGCACAATGCCAAGCTTTCCTCAAAGCAGTGTCCACGCAGTCTGCTCGCCAAATCGCTAGTGGCGATAGCTCAACTAATCTGATGGATAAACAATCACATTTGGCGAACATACATGGCTAATTCTATTTTATGGATAATTTCTATATGGAAATTTTTTATGTTTAACTTTAGATTACAAAAATCACATGTAATTGATCAGTCATCCTCGAAAATGAATTTATAATGTAGTTAAAAGGATAATTAAAAAGACGTTCATCAAGAAATCTGAACATTAGATTCACGCATTAACAACAATGCAAGTACAAGCGATTGTTTCAAACAGCAAGCCCACCAAAATAAAATCACTAAAGTTTTAAATATGATAACTGATTGGGAAAAAAGAATGGCTCCGATATTAATTATCTAAGAGTGAGATTTCGGACAAATATTATAAAACATGCCGCAGGAAAATATGGTGGTTCCAGAAATATAACTGGTTGATATTCTAGTCTGAGAATCAGGTTGTTTTTTTTTTATAAATTTGCATATCTTTCGGAAAAAAATATTTTTACAATAGGATGATGTTCAGACATGCCTAAATTTGATGATTTTCGAAAACTCTAAAGACCACAAAATAGCTGTAGAAATGTAAACTTTATTTAACTTTGTTTATTGTGTGTACAAATTGTTATTATTATTAATAATAAAAATCACTGCTTTTCACTTCACTGATATGCCATGCTTCATAATTTTAAATTTTGAACTTGGCTAAAAACATAAGATTCTGGCTTAAAGATAATCGGTATTGTCTAAAATATTGGCAAGAAAAATTTCAAATACAGTGCCCGCGCCACGAGAAGGCGGCTGCGTTTCCAAAATCTCTCACATAGCGTGCCAGCTGCCTTGGCTAATCCATTTTGCTAAAGGGTAGGAGTAGTATACTGCAAATACGTGAATATTTTTAGAGATGGTTTTCCCTTAATTTTGAAATAACTATTGAAAATATGAAACTCTGCACTGAAAAGTTAATTTAAAATAACGAACAAAAAATGATGTTCTGTACGGAAGCATTTGTTTCTTTCTCCAGCATAACTACTTCTACCCTATAGAAAAATGGATTGGCCGGGCACCTAGCGCGCCATGTGAGAGATTTTGGAAACGCAACCGCCTTCTCGTGGCACGGGCACAGTACTGAGTGGCCATTTTAGAAAGTGTTGGCAGCCATATCAACAATCTGGCCGCCACAGATGTGGTACAAAAATCGGATCCAAGCACAATAAAGTTTTATTACAGAAAAGATTGTATAATTGCCAACTCATATAAGAAAGGCAAGAGTGGAGCATAACGAGTCCGGTAGCGGATCTCAAACAGAAGGAAATTTAGGGCACAAGGAAGCAAAAGGGTAGGTAATTTGGAAATAAAAAGGAACAGAGCGACCGAAGAACCGAGGTTAATCCCTGACTTACGAGAAGAAGAATAAATAAAAGAAAAACAAAACAAGCAGCAAATCAAAATAAATAAATATAACCTAGGAATAATTTATGCTTTTTAACTTAACACCAGAACATTAAACAAGTTAACATATCTTTCCCCTCAAAAATTAAGCCTCAACTAAGATGGTCCCTCAAAGACTTAATTTAAACCTAAGGCAAAATAAACAATTTCCTTCTATCTCCCATCACAAATTACGCTATTTAAATTATGAGCAATTTAAATAGACGAATTGATACCTTGACTTACGAGTGCACTGACATAAGAGTTTTTTGAGTTATGAGCTGTCCCCCACTTGCGAGCAAACATCCAAGTTATGGGCGAGCTTCAGATACTGATGCAGCGATCACCCCAACATTCAACAAGCATTCCGCATCTCATTCATTGGCATCATGTGCCATCACATGTTTATCTCGTGGTGAAAGCATTTCGGCGGCGTTGTGTAGTTTTTATGCAGTGATGCCGCTAGGCAAAATCAGCGTGGTGCAGCACCATGCTGCCCCTTGTCCCGCCACGCTGCCCATCGGCGCTGCACAAACGCAAGAAACTGAAACCAACAAATGCTGACAATGTGTGGCTTAAGTATTCATTGGAGCTTATCATTTTGGTGTGAGTGATTTCAAGCCTAAATATTTTAATTAAACTGCTACGTACATTCATTTAAAATATTAACTAACTGCATCAGTTTAGTTGGTAGCTGTGACCGGCTTTTATCGCCTTACTCCTTGTGCTTTTTTTTTTTTACCCTCCGCGCTGACAAGTCGAGCCTTTTGTATTCATGTGTGGTGGTTTCATGTGGTCGCTTTACTGTGAAATCAAACGGCTTCGTCCTTGAGAAAAAGTATTCCTCAATAAGCTTTCATGTTTAAATTAGCATTAATAAAATGTTGAGGGATAATACAGATCAATTGTATAAGGTATAAAGTTGAAAAATCTTAATGCAATCATTATTCGCAATTTTATCCTGCAAAAATAGTGCATAAATTGTTGAAAAATTACTTTAAAAACTATTGAGGACTGTACCACCAGATGATGTCTTTTCGTGGCATCACAAAGTAAGGAAGAGATTAGCCTAGAAGAAATTAGAAAGCCTTAACGTGCCCTAATCTCATACAGATTCCGAAGTTAGCATAATGCCTTAAAATATAAATGTAGGTCACTGAAATTCCCATGTACTTTTATTAACTTTAAAGCAAGAATTTAGCTGCATTCAATGCCCCTTTCAGACATTCAGTGCCCCATTGCCTTCGAGCGCGCCATGCTGCCCTTTGTTTCTGTAGCCATCACTGTTATGTGCAGTTATTTTTCCCAATTCATTACTAACCATAGGTCCTAAGAAAGTGAGTTCAAAGGGCAGTACTCTACTAAATTAATAAAACCTGTTCATATGTTTTATTATACGCACTGCCTGCTGTATTTTATACGATATTTAAAAGCACATAACAAATAATTGGGGTGTTTTTTTGGGAGGAAGGAACGGATTAATGACATTTCAATTACTCTCAATGGTGAAAATTGATTTAATATATGAGCAAATTGAGTTATGAGCTTGGCTATGGAATGAATTAATCTCGTAAGTCGAGGTATCACTGTACATTGATATGTCCACGGAATATGCCATGAAAACATTTTAATCAAAACAGAACTCGGTGGAGCAGAGTCTGACGTCACGGAACAGTCTGTCGTCTTCTTTCTTTTACAGCAAAGGTTGATTGTTTCAAAGTGTCACACAAGGCACAGCCAAACTGGTGTTTTTCTTTTGAAGCTTTGAAGAACTAATCAGTGGGTACAAAGGGCCAGCCCAATTCCAAGGATCAGTTCAAAACTGTTGAAACGAGCTATGATGGTCAGCACTATGGTCATTGAAATAAGAAGAACCTTCTATAGACAAACAAAACTACAAACATCTGGTACTATAAAGGAGACCCCATACCAGGCACAATCGACGAGTAGAGTGAGGGTTGATCATCACAAGAAATACTGTGGGACCGGACCTCTTACAAATGGCATACTATATCTGTTAGCCTCAGAAACCATGGGGGTGTATCTGAGAAACATCGGCACACCATCAGAGGAGGGGAGGAAAATTTTTCCTCCAACTTTGATCCACGATGGCTGAGTGGTTAGAAAATAAGTACTTTACAGACTTTGCCAAAAAATAAATGAAATATTGACTAGAAACTCTCGATCAATATATCGCAATCAAAGATATTCTTCAAAAGAGATTCTTTGTTTCCTCGAATGATGAATGCTACCTCAGTTCCGGATTCAACTGGCGTCTTTACACTTTATTATGGGTAAAGAACTAGGTCAACTTACATCATCATAATCACATCTATTTTAATGTAACAAATGAATCAGCTAATCGTCCCATCCGGCCTGCCTGATCACCATCCAACTAGTCCACCAGACCTGAACATGGAACGAATCAGGTGGAAAATGTGGCGATTGATCGACAAGCCTACTAAAGAAATCCACCCAGTTTTTCTTCTGGTTCAGAAGATTTATTATATCGACAAAGTATAAATTGAGGAGAGCCTGATAAGCAACCTAAGGCAGGTGTAAGTAAAATACGGAGGAGTAAATCTGTCTACAGTAAAAAATAAACCCCCAGCGTTTTGTGTAGTTACAATTCCTCAAAAGGTTCTCAACAACATGTTCAGTTTCCCACACCGAAGCATCGGAACTTGACCACATTTGCGTTCCCTGATGCCTCTGGAATAGATGTTTCGGGGAATCTTTCATTTTCTACTCATGTGTTTTCTTTTTCCATAAGATTGACTAGCACTCGAAACATGTTGATAGTAAAGAAGCCTCATCTTGTACTGCAGCAAACGCTACCCTCTCTCTAATGTGATCAGCAGAGTTTTCTAGTGTGACTCCAGAGAGAGCAGCTTGTGACAATACAAGACAGTTTTCTTGTAAGACGAAATTTGGTGTTTTTATTTTTATTATAACTTTGGTTATTTTCACTTTTTTTTTTGTGAACCTAAAACTTCTTAGTTTGAATCTGGTGACCTTTCCTCTTAGCCTGTATCCCACGGCAACGGCTGTTCATTTATAGTAATCATTGTTGGAAGCCAAGCAATGGGGGGTTTCCATGGATACGGGCAGTTCTAAAGAAGTTCCAGAGGGGAGGGGAGCCAGAGAAAGACTGAGAAGGGAAACCTGTGATTGGTAGAAAATCTTAGTTGGGTAAAGAAAATATAGAGACAAAAGAGAGAAGCCAGGGTGACTTCAGGGAGTACAGACGTATGAAAGTATGCTCTCTTAACAAAGAGAAGCCATATATAAGTGTGCATATAACTCATAGGAAGGACA
>JAHWFO010031088.1:116249-138629 GCA_023313115.1 Rhysida immarginata | reverse complement strand
CCAAAAGAAAACCCTCCCTTGACTGAAACAAAACAGTTACCAAAACCCAAGATAACCGCGAGGATAATGGAAAACGCTTACTTGAAAGAACTAAAGCGATCCTCCAAGTAAGGGGGAGAATGAGAGAAACTCAGGAGAAAAACTTCGCTACAAAATTAACCTCAATTATATACTAACATGACTAACCCGCAACCCAAGACAACCCAAACCTAGGAAAAAAAAAACACAAAATAGAAAAGGCGAAATCCAAATAAATATTTTCCTTTATTGCTGCAAACGAACATGGATAGAACTGAATGAAATAAAACAAAATGGTCACAAAAGATAAGCTGGGCGATCCAACATTCGCAAAGGCTAAAGCGTTGAAACGACGATCTACTTTATGGAGCGACACCCAGAGTCCGATAGAAGACGGGGTAGAAAGTAACAGTTGAGTGGGAGGAGGGGAACTTGAAAAAGCTTGGAAGATCTAGAAGCTCAAAAGATCAGGCAGAGCCACCCACACTGTAAATAAATAAGACCATCAACAGCAAGTACTCAAGGAAAATAAAACTGGAAATAAAAAAAAACCTCATTTTTGTCTTCTTTCTGTTTTTACAACAGAGATAAAAAAATTGTAATCACAAAAAATTAAATATTTGAATTACAGTGGTATAAGAAAGATAAAAGATAAGCAACAAAACCGGGACCTCCACCGCTAGGATCCTAAAGACGAAGTACAAAATATACACTAAAATACGGACAGTGGAAACAATAACACATGGTAAGAAGGAAAAATTGGAGGAAGGGACGGACAAACAAGCTCATACAGATATTGAAAGGCGGTATGTAGACAGATGACAACGACAACATGGATGAGGTCCTGGAAAAGAAAACAAAATAAATAAAATAATTGATTAAAGCAGAAGGATCATATTCAAGTATTAGGAAGAATCGAAATCAAGAATACAATCAGATAATACAATTTAAAAAAAAAGAAAAAAAAATAAAAATAAAAATACATAAGCCGAGACTAAGATTTTGAGAAATTGTGGAAAAGATCCGTCAGGTCCGACATAGCAAATGTAACATTGCTATAAAAAAAAACTGCAAGGCATTTCACATGCATAAAGTCAAATCAAGCGAAGATAATCCATAACGTAAGTATACGATTCATGACGGACGGAATGATCGATCTTGCAACAACGGCAGAAGAGTACAATTTCAAAGGTCCAAGAGACGCAACTTATCTTAGATGAACATGATCACGAGCAGTTCGTTCAACGGAAAAGCAATTGACGATCCAAAGTAGAAGAGACACATAGTCTATCATGAACACTCAAAAGATAGAAACTTGTCAGTAATCGGTGATAAACGTCATAGTGAGAGTTACAATCGGTTAAGGTCCGATACCAAAAAAACTAACAGGAACTAATCGTTCATGATTTGAAGTTAAGATTGTCGATGACTGAAAGTATTAAGTTCGATTGCCCAAGGGAAGCCATCTCCGATCTCAAGAGAAGGCTGAGGAGCTGATGTTGCCTCTCTTGAAGGTCTAGCTGGATCTGCTCAAGTAAATTTTTTTTTCCACCAAGAAAATTACAAAACTAAAGAAAAAATTTAAATAACACGTGGCACGAAATTTAAATAAATGCACGTGGCACGAAATCCAAGTTCTCAGAAACGAAGATAGCTAGTTGCTCTAAGAAAACGAGCGGTCGATTACAACGATGTTTGAACAATGAAAGACTAGGCGAATAACGGGAACGCGCGAGTAACGAACAATAGCGTTAATAATAAGTCTCCGTAAAAAAAATACCGCAAATAAAAAAAAAATTTTTTTTTAAAATAGTAATAAAAAAAATCTTTTCTAGCTCCCAAAGTAAATCAAAAAGAATGAAATAGTTAAATTTCTTTTAACGTTAAAGAACGCGTCTTATATCTATAGTATGAGGCTAAGACATCCCTTATCATTTGCTAAAGAAAGAGAATTCAAAATCTATCCTTATTTTACAAAAAAATTAAAGGAAATATCTAAACGACGAAAAAAAAAAATCAAATAGTAAGTTGAGAAATCCCCAGGACGAGCGATTCTCAAGATCATTAATCAATGACGAGAAAAGACCCAATGGACGACGAAGAAGACGAGTCTAAAGAACGATGCGATGAAATACGGACCAAAACTAAACACTAAACTAATTGACTCGATGAGAAATTAAAATTCAAGTATCCGTCAAGCGCCAAAAAGGAAATTCGCCACGGGATAAACTTCAGAAGACGCGAGATGGTGACATTAGTGACGCAAAGTACAAGGAATACATACAAAGTGCGTCAATACATAAATTAATCCCACTAGAAGAAAAAACTTATTTAGCCCGAGGAAAAATAGAACAGATAACTCCCCAAACGAGGTATCATTAACCTAAGAACAACGCGAACAGAACGCGTCGAGTGATCCCTTTAATTCATAAAAAAAGGAGGGCGAACACAGTAACCTCCGTTAAACTAATTAATTACGCTCTCTGATCCATAAGGCTCACGCCCGGGACGGCCGATGATCACCCAGTTTTGGTAAGGACTACTCGCGGTAGAAACCAGGAATATCGGTAGAATGGGAAACTTGAAACACACAGCACCAGAAGGACAAGCTTAACGTAACTCCACCAGAGTGGGATAGGGAATCTAACAAAAGAGATCCCGGAAATTAGTTGAAGTGAAGGCTCAAAAAAAAAATTCTCAATGAACGGTCGTTAAATTTTAGCCAGAAAAAGGTAACGGCACGTTAGAGTATGTACTGTTTTGTACAAAATTATGACACGCACAGCCAAAGTGAGAGTCGCGGTTCAAGCTCAAAGTAAATAAGTAAATTAACTAGATTACGGTAAGACGAGATAAAATCCAATTAACGATTACATTCCCAAACTATAGAAAATTAAGTTTAACATCCAGGCTAGTCTTGATTAATTCAATTTTGTTTAAATCATTTTCCTGTTTATAACAAATTAATCCCGTTTTTACCTATTTATTAGTTCGATACTTTATATGAACAGAGTCATATCCTGTAATTCCAAGCAAAATTAGCCTTTTATTACAAAGAAATAATAATTGAACAGACGAGCTTTAAATTGGTCTATCAATTGATAAATCCTTCAGTTTTGAAAGACCAAACTTCAGCAAAGGAGTCATAATTCCAGACTACATCGAATCTCAAAGTTGCTTGGAACTAAAAGTAATTTTATAATAAAAGTACAAAGAGGAAAAAGGGAAAGTGATGAATTCTGTAAATGACAACAAGAAAACGTGATAAAATGATAAATTGCACTTCAGTGGTAATGATCGACTCAGTGGAGAATAATTAGAGTTCTGCGTGACGAACAACAGCTAGGTTGATTGTAGAGTTCTAAGGTAAAGGGCTTGAATTGAAATAAAGTATGAGCAGCAGAAGCAAGAAAAACGTTTAAAACAAGAAAAAGGAAGGGGAGATTAAAAAAATTGAAATACAGATTAAAAAAATAAAATAATTGATTCACAAGGAAAAACAGAAATTAAAAAAAAGATTAATTTAACAATGAAAGCTTACCTCGAGAAAAAACTACATGGTATAATTAGAAGTTCTTGGGATACGGCGACAAAGAACATAACAATAAAAAATCGAACACGACATTGAAACAATATGACACATAACACAAAACTACATGACGCAGTCAAAGTAGACAAAAAAGGAAAACCTGAAAAAATAAAAATAAAAATAGAAAACGAAATGGATACTTAAGTTAAAGAAAAGATTAACAGAATAATAAAAAAATTATTTAGAGAAGGTAGGCAGGCTGCTATAATTCGGCGCAAAAGTAGGAAAAAACAGTAGGAAAAGCTTGCTGAGTGAATTCACTTGCGAGAGAGGATAAGTGTCAGATCATTTCTCTAAGGCGGGACAGATTAGAGCCAAGAGAGATGATCAGACAAAGGCTGAGAAAGAAGTTAAGCAACGAGGAGCGCGGTTAGCAAAAGGATGGGTGGGGCAACAAGAAAATACCTTCCCTCCTCCTAAGCAGTTTTTTAAGAACGCTCGAACACGCCATAGCCAAGATGTTCGTCAACGATTGGTTAAGAACGAAATAAAGCAAAGCAGGCTGCCAGAAAAACAGAATAAAAAGAAGAGGAGGAGGAAGAATCAGGGCAGAGCATCAGTTCCCCGACTCGTGAATGGAAGATTGAAGGAATCAAGCAGACGGAACGCTAAAAGAGAGGAGCTGAGAGTACTCTTGTCAGTGTCAGTGAGTGCTTTGGACTTAGGAATTTCTCCCGCAGCAACCAAACAACCAACGCGTGCGTGAGTGATTCTTGTGACTTTAAGTGACCCTTCACCCCAGCCACCCCCCTCAACTATCATCTTCAACACCTCCATTCAGGTGTCGAATTATTTGTGCGACAGCGAGTGCAGGTTAACATCTTTAGACATTACATCTTCTAATATTAAATTCCGATTGCTTAACGTGTATGCTCCGTGCACGAATGCAGAGAAACGAGACTTTTTTAACTACCTTCAAGTGTATTTGTGTTCATCATTTCCTGTAGTGATTGCTGGTGATTTTAACTGTCATCCAGGCGCAGACAACATCTTTTCGTTGTCTATGGCCTGTGAATTCTCGTGGTGATCTCAGTGGGTACATACTCCATCAAGGACCCACTCTGGCATCGCGACTTGATCTTTTTTTGGTCGACAATGCGTTTCCTGGTGCAGCTGGAACAATGGAGGTTATTCCTTGTGCATTTTCAGACCATAGTGCCATCTTGTGGTCTTGGGATCCTCCATTTGTTTCTCCGGCAATTGCTGCAGATCATGTCACCAATAAAAACTGGTTTCTAAACGTTTCTCTGCTCGACAATGACGAGTACTGGGGAAGTTTGTCGAAAAACATCTCCACAATTTGCCTCCAACGCTTGAATCGTGGTTGAACTTAAAAACTAAAATAAAATTTTTTTTCTGGAGTATTGGATTGGATGCAGCTAGACGTCGTCATCGTTACCTTCTCATGCTGCAAGAAATATTGCGACTCCTCCATTGTTCCACCCATAAGGAGGAGTTTCAGGCTGAAATTCAACACGTGAAGAGTAAAATAAACGCTCTAATGATCTGGAAAGCTTCCGGCGCAGCACTCAGGGCCAAACTTACCTGGGCAGCTGACATCAGGCACATGTCATCGGCAGCCTTCGCTGAGGAGAGGCGTCGGTCTAACAATAAACATTTTCATCGTTTAATGGTGGAAGGTGAGGAAGTGGAATCTGATGCTGATACCTTGTCAGCCTTTCACTCTCACTTTTCATCATTTTTTAGCCATCCAATCATTCTGTCAGACATAGCAGTAGATAGAGGCATTGAGACCTTTTTCTGTGGAATCCGATACGTTTATAACACGTCCCTTCACCGAAGATGAGGTCAAGAAGTTTCTCTCGGCAGACGGCCGGCAACAGTCCAACCCGGGCTTAGACGGCATTCCATCTTCCTTCTTTAATTTGTCGTGGAAGCTCCTTGGGTCTTTCCTGGTGCGAGTCTTTAATTCCATTATTCAAGATCCAACTTCCATTACACCGGACTTTACTGTGGGGAAAATCATCTTACTCCCTAAAGGTCCGAATCCAAAACTCGTGATCCAGTGGAGACCGATTAACTTACTCAATATGGATTATAAAATCCTCACTGGGGTGTTACAGCAACGGCTTAAACTCATTGCCAACAAGTTTTTTGATCCGGGTCAATCCTGCTGAATTCCAACGCGCAGGATGACTGACAATCTTGTAACTATTCGGTGTGTAATGGAAGAAGCGAAGTGCGTCAACAAACTCTTGCAGTGTTAAGTCTCGACCAGGAAAAAGCATTTGACAAGGTGAATCACGAATTTTTATTCCAAGTGTTTCACCAGCTTCATCTTTGGTCATTTGCTGTGATTATTTCTGCACTGTATGCATCGTCCACATCATGTGTGGCGGTTGATGGCTCCACTTCGTCTACGTTTGAACTCTTGAAAGGTGTGAGACAGGGGTGTTCTCTATCGCCTCTCCTGTACATCTTCTATTTGGAGCCATTACTCCAGTTCTTGAACCGCCACCCGGAGGTTCGGGGATATGAGTTACCAGCTGCGTCAATCAACATCAGGACATTAGCATAGGGTGACTACGTCGTGTTGTTTGCTTCGGACTCGTATTCCCTGAGCATTTACAAAGAAACCTTCAGTCTCTTTAGCACTTCGACGGGGAGTACCATCAACCTCATCAAGTTGAAGGGAATTGCGATTGGGAAATGGACGATCAACAAGCTCAAGCTATTCCCAATAATAGCATGGTGTGGTCAGTTCACAGTGCTCGGTTTTATTTTCATTATTACCGGACATGGACTCAATCCATTGGCAGCAAGTGGTGGATAAGTGTATTGCCCGCCTTGACAGCGGGTTTTCTACGGCAATGCATGTTAAGGTGCGGTTTGTGCAAACTCGTATACTATCACTGTTGACTGCTAAATGCCTATTCACTTTAACATTGGCAAGAATTCTTCACAAAGTTCGCAGTGCTATTGTCAATTGTGTGTGGGGGAGTGCTGTGCACTGTCATCCAGTTCGGGCAGAGTTTCTCTTCACTCCCTTTGAAAGGGGGGGTTAGGCTTGCCCGAGTCCAACGATACCTCATTGCAGCAAAGCATGCTGCAATGATTCGTGTTTTTCTTTTTCCCGAACCTTTGTGAGCGAATTTTGTGTTTGTATACCTGAGAGTGTTTTTTAAAGTGAATAGGATACCGTTGCCTCACTTGCTGCCAATAACTACTGATGTGTATCACTCGATTATTTACCATCTTTTTCAAGGGGACCTAGTGACTATTCTACCAACTTTACGACAGCTTGATTACCAAGATTGGGGTCATCTGCGTTTGTCTTGGTTTTATCAGCAGTCTGACCAAGTCTTACATCTTTCGTCTCTGTCCAGATTATCCGTGGTCAGCCATTAAAAAGGCGGTAAAAACTGTTGCCTTTGATGGCACTGTTTTCTCTATTCAATGGCGATTGCTGCACCACGGATTTTACTCCCTCCAACTTCTACATCTATGGAGATTGGTCAGATCTGATGGTTGTTTACATTGTGGTGTCATAGAGACTATTCAGCATATATTCTTCGAGTGCTCGTTTGCTTAATCCATCTGGAATCGTTTGTGCCAACATTACAGTTTAACCAAGAGATTTCTTACTCGTTTGTGCCATTCAAGTCGATCTTTTTTTGGTCGACAATGTGTTTGCTGATGCAGCTGGAACAATGGAGGTTATTTCTTGTGCATTTTCAGACCATTGTGCCATCTTGTGGTCTTGGGATCCTCCATTTGTTTCTCCGGCAATTGCTGCAGATCATGTCACCAATAAGAACTGGTTTCTAAACGTTTATCTGCTCGACAATGAAGAGTACTGGGGTATGTTCGTTCAGTTTGTGGAAAAACATCTCCACAATGTGCCTCCTACGCTTGAATCGTGGTTGAACTTAAAAACTAAAATCAAACATTTTTTTTGGAAGATTGGATTGGATGCAGCCAGACGTCGTCATCATTACCTCCTCATGCTGCAAGAAATATTGGGACTCCCCCGTTGTTCCGCCCCTAATGAGGAGTTTCAAGCTTAAATTCAACAGGTGAAGGTGAAATAAACGCTCTAATGATCTGGAAAGCTGCCAGCGCAGCACTCAGGGCCAAACTTACCTGGGCAGCTGACGCTAGTCACATGTCATCGGCAGCCTTCGCTGAGGAGAGGCGTCAGGCTAACAATAAACCTTGTCATCGATTAATGGTGGAAGGTGAGGAAGTGGAATCTGATGCCAACAACTTATCAGCCTTTCACTCTCACTTTTCATCTTTTCTTAACCATCCAATCATTCCGTCAGACATCACGAAGCAGTAGATAGAGGCATTGAGACCTTTTTCTGTGGAATCAAATTCGTTTGTTATGCGTCCCTTCACTGAAGATGAGGTCAAGAGGTTTCTCTCGGCAGACGGCAGTCATCAGTCCAACCCGGGCTTAGACGGCATTCCTTATTCGTTCTTCAATTCGTCGTGGAAACTTCTTGTGCCTTTCCTGATGCGAGTATTTAATTCAGTCATTCAAGATCCGTCTTCCATTACATCTCCCTAAATGCCCGGATCCAAAACTCGTGACCCAGTGGAGACCGATTACATTACTCAATACATTATTCAATACAAAATGTTCACTGGAGTGTTCCAGCAACGGCTTAAACTCATTGCCAACAAGTTTTTTGATCCGGGTCAATCCTGCTCAATTCCAACGCGCAGGAAAGCAGACAATCTTACAGTTATTCGGTGTGTAATGGAAGAAGCGCAAGTTCGTCAGCAAACTCTTGTAGTGATAAGTCTCGACCAGGAAAAAGCGTTTTACAAGGTGAATCACGAATTTCTATTCCATGTGTTTCATCACCTTCATCTTCGGACTTTTGCTGTGATTATTTCTTTACTGTATGCATCGGCCATATCATGTGTGGCGGTTAATGGCTCCACATCGTCTACATTCGAAATCTTAAAAGGTGTCAGGCAGGGATGTCCTCTATCACCTGTCCTGTACACCTTCTATTTGGACCCATTACTGCAATTCTTGAACCGCTACCTAGAGGTTCAGTGATATGAGTTCCCATCAATATCAGGACTTTAGCTTACCCTGACGATGTCGTGTTGTTTACTTCGGACTCATATTCCCTGAGCATTTACAAGGAAACCTTTGATCACTTCAGCACTTTGACGGGGAATACCGTCAACCTCGTCAAGTCTAAGGGAATTGCAATTGGGAAGTGGACGGTCGACAAACTCAAGTCATTCCCAATAACATGGTGTGGTCAGATCACAGTGCTTGGTTTTATATTTTCATTATTACCGGACATGGACTCAGTCCATAGGTTGCAAGCCTTAAGAAGAATTTTTGCAAGCCTTAAGAAGAATTTTTGGTTTTACCACGTCAATGCTTGTCAAGATGCGGTTTGTTGAAACTCACATTCTTTCATTATTGACTGCTAAATGCCTATTCACTTTACCATCTGCAAAAAGTCTTCACAAAGTTCGCAGTACTATTGTTAATTGTGTGTGGGGGAGTTCTGTGCACCGTCATCCAGTTCGGGCAGAGTTTTTCTTCACTCCCTTTGGAAGGGTGGGGGGGGGGAGGTTAGGCGAAATCTGCAATGATTCGTGTTTTTCTTTTCCCCCCACCTTTGTGGGCGAACTTTGTGTTAGTATACCAACAAGTGTTTTTTAAAGTGAATAGGATACCGTTACCTCACTTGCTGCCAATAACTACTGATGTGCTTCACCCGATTATTTACCATCTTTTTCAAGTGGACCTAGTGACTATTCTACCAACTTTATGACAGCTTGATTACCAAGATTGGGGTCATCTGCGTTTGTCTTGGTTTTATCAGCAGTCTGACCAGGGCAAGACTACTGACATCTTTCAACTCTGTCCAGATTATCCATGAGCAGCCATATTAAAACTGTTGCCTTTGATGGAACTGTTTTCTTTATTCAATGGCTATTGCTGCACCACGGATTTTACTCCCTCCAATGTCTTCATCTATGGAGGGTGGTCAGATCTGCTGGTTGTTTGCATTGTGGTGACATAGAGACAATTCAGCATGTATTCTTCGAGTGCTCGTTTGCCCAATCCATCTGGAATCGTCTGTCCGTACATTACAGTTTACCCAAGATTTCTTACTCGTTTTTGCGATTCCTGATGGATGATTCCACCGTTGATACACTAAATTCAGATCTAGCGATACCTATTATGGTTCTAAATAAAGAACTCTGCACAGCTAGAATAGACAGAGCAAGGGGGACTTTTTCCACACCGTCATCTGTGTGGAAAAAAGGATCGTCACATCTGCGGTCCTTCCTCCTCTTAGAATGTTATCGGCTAGGTCTTTTAGTTTTCAAAAGGTGTTTCACTACATCTAAACGCCTTTTTGAGGTCATCAGAGAGGACCATAATAATAATTATGCTGACCTTTACATGTTCCAATTGGACTTGTGATGACCTACCGGTGGAAAAACGAGCCTCGAAATTGAAGCGTTTATTAATGTGTAGAAGCCGATAAATGGCTTCACAAAAAACATGTTAAGCATGTGCGCTTGAGCATCCTGCTATGCTATCTACTTAATGGTGTTCACTGGAGCAAATACCATCTACTCCAGCTCCAACAGCATGGAAGGACAGGCCTCCCGAGCTTCGCTCGCTAACCGATTCTTCAACCAGCCAAGGACTTTGGAGGAATCATGGAAGGAATACCCAGCCGGGAATTAGCACGCAGCCAAACTGCAAATTATTTGGACTCTAATAACATTAGACAATTGGTGCCCAAGGCAGACGCTTGCCTAACCAGAATCCGCATTGCAGTTCTGACAGCGGGAATCGGCCAGGGGGAAGATAGGCTCACGGAGCTCTTCGAGACGCCAGTGCGCGAGGCAAGGAAGGCCACCGTAAGGCTTGGATCCGAGCGGACATAAGGAATTGCTCCAAGTTCTCCGCAGCGTGGAGCAGGCAAGTCTATGCTCAGATAAGTGCCTAGATAATTTTAAAGGACTTCGCGCTCAGTCGAGTGCGAGCGGACATTGCCAAAACTCTTTCCTATGCCAGAAAGGACCCCGCAGGCCTGCCAGGACATTTGATAGCGGAATACGCCCCTTCGGCCCCGAAGAGCATTGAAAAGAGGCACGATGATGTCCAACGCGCAGACCGAATCGATGGAGTACCCATCCTCCAGCTTGGACTGCCACATAAGCCCGCACGGTGATAACATCAGTGCTAGCACCTCTTCGAGGTTACGGATAGAGAGGAGTCAAGCCCCCAAACTTATTCTCCAGGATAAGAGAAGCTGGTCGAACCGAGTCCTCTTACCAGCCTAACGCCCACTTCGGAATGATCAGTAAAGGTTTTCAACAGGCTGACCGAGGAGAAGATAGTGGATACTGCCAACGATCTCCATGAAGATCTCGAGTCGGTGTCGCGATTGGCTTCATCAGTATTCCTATCTAGTGAGTGCGTTAGGTTTAAGTTTGGAATTGCTAAAGATCATTGAATAAATTGTTAGACATAACTTTTTGCCTTCTGGACATCGGTGTCTCACCAGGAAGTCAGGTCGGTGTTTGGTAGTTCATTAATATCGTTTTATTGCTTTTTACAGATTCTGCAGTCATGCTCTGAAACCCGAGCGCGTCAACGCGTTCCAAGGTATCAGAATCACTTTTCCATTATCAGCTCTAATATTGTGAACCTCAGTACCTGTGTTGTGACAAGTTTCATGCCAACCAGAAGTTTCCCCTCCAGGTCGAAGACCTTAGAGGAATGGCCTTACGTTGACGGCAAAAGAGAAGACCACATTTATGCAGGAAGAACACGATTGTGAATCTTACCATTATTCTATGTTTTATCAGCTTGTATATTCACTTAAAAAAGCAAAGAATTAAATACATAGATGAAATTTAACCGTTTCCACCTCCTTCTTCTCTGTCCACGAATTGTGTTAGCCACTGGGGGGATAAACTCAATTCTGCTGTGCGAGTTCTATCCTAACACCGTTTGCGATTGTGACAATAAGTCATAAAAAGACAACCAAAATTGGCAATGGAAAAAAATCCAAGGAACGAGGCAATACGATTCTGAATGGAGAAAGACGATGGTATGTGCTGGAACAAAAAAAATGTTAGAACACCGAGTCAAAATTACCGAAGATCCACAAAGTCCCGACGATCAGATTGGTGAAGGGCTAAACAGCGCATGGCATAAGCTGGGCAATCAGTTAGAACAAAAAAATAAACCTACTTTGAAATTGATTCTATCAAAGGTATGACTTCCATTTGAGAAAAAAACCGGGTAAGTGTTGCAAGGTCAAAGGATCTATAACAGGTTTCTTGAAGAACTATGAAAGATCCCATATAGTTGACGAGTAATGAAATACTGCTTAAAATAAACATCTTCACTTTTCATGATAGTCCATTAACGTGCTTAATAATTATGGAAGATTTTTTTGCCAGCAAACTCGATCGAGCGGTCACAATAGACTTTCAAGAACATAGTCAGGTGCACAAAATTTCAACGTGTGAGTGAGTGCCTAAGCATTTTTCCGACGAATTCAGGAAGTAAGGACTCAATATTCTACTGTTATTACCACGTACGATTCTGGAGGATGAAGATCTTGAGGAGTCATCACGATCATGACTAGCAGTAGACTGACTATCTTCCAAAATTTACGAGCACAAGCCATGTGCCATCACGTGCGCAAACATAAGCGCGAGATCGCATCCAAACTGATCACGAGAGGAAAAAATTAATAAAAAGGAAACGTTTAAAACAATATGAGTTCAAAAGATAATAACAACGACAATGGCCAATTAGTGTTTAGCAACAAGCGTGTAAGAAGCCATTATCCAATGTCCATTGTTTAAAATACGGAACATACTAAAATCTAACGCATTGTTTTCTTGTAAATCAATCTACATGGAAATATAAAAATTATTTTATATTATAGTTAAACCAGCTGGCCGCCCGTGGTTCGCAACGGAGTGTTACAGAACCCTTATTATGATGCAATGTATGACGTTTCCGTGTATAGGCCTTCTTTCAAGGAGGTGTTGGTACCAGCCACCCCGTGCTGAAAAGTGTAGGAATAACATTGCAACTCAATAACCAATATTTGTTGTACATGTATTGGATACTAATCGAAAGATATTTATTGCAATAAACCACGTTATATAACAATGAATGAATTTAATTATTTGGAAGATATTTCTTTGTAGACCATATTTTTAGTAAAAACTCTGGGGTCTTTCTTCAAGTTACCTTGTTCGTCAGTAGATAAGGACTTGAACGGGTCCGAATGGAATGTGGAGGGGGTGATTTCTCAAAAGATCAAAGGATGCCAACACTTTTTCTTTTGTTCTCAGCTTGCTCTGGAATGCGCTAGTGTTCCCAGGGACCCTGTACCTCGCTTCATGTCCCCGGGCTATTCGACAGGGTGTGTCTCAGCTTTTCTAAAGCGTTACTTTATTTAGAAAAGGCGTTTACTACATGGAAAAGGACAGAACCGTGAGCTTTGATTTCACGAATTAAGGTCGATGGATACGCAAGAGCTATGGAGGGCTCTCGAGAGAGAGATCCATTCACATGTACTATGGCAAGAGATGTTATCCCGGCAGATTTGGTGCTTCAAGTCAAACCTATTCATCGATCTTTACTCATTGCTAATACGGATGATTCCAGTAAGCCAGGCTCGCACTGGGTGGATTTTTTTATATCGTAAGCAATCAAGCATACATCTTTGATTCTTTCAGAATGTTTCCTCAACCACAATTCCAACCGTTCATGCTTATGCACCCGGAAAAATGGATCTACAACACGAGAATAGTGCAACATCAGATGTCTGACACATGCGGTCATCACTGTCTACATTACCTGAAATTAGCAGCCAGGGGTTATTCAACGGCAGACATCTTGAACAACACTTATACAAATGAACTGCTTTTAAACGACTTACTCGTGAAATGTGAAATCATCCAAGACGAATATGCTAGCGGGTCTGAATTTAATACCTGTCAAAAGGCCAAATAGAACCAATGTTGCAAACCTTTAAATTACTCTGTTTAATTATTCTAATTATTATTATTATCTGTTTTATTCAATTTCTGTATATTCATTTGTTCAAATAAACTTTTCGTATTCAGATTGAATTTGTGTTTGTTTGTGGTTATTTTTAATCTCTAATAAATAAATAAATAAATAAATAAATTACGCAATCAATGGTGGAACAAACTCTCTCAAGTATGACCCAGAGGAAAAATTTGGCGTCAGAGGGTTTAGAGGAAATGCATGAGTATCCAATGAGAGGGAGAAGAAAGATAGATTGAAATGTTGAAAGTTGAATGGATTCGAAGTAAAAGAACCATTGTGGGCTTCACTCGATGTAAATGCAAAAATCAACCGGGAGGGAATCTGACCATTAATTAGGTTCTGTATGACGTGGTTTCTAGTTCCAGTAGCAATACTCACTGACCTCATTTCAACCCATCCGATAGGGTAAAACGCATCAGTTGTTTGCAGAGTCTTCGCATGTGCTAATAGTCTGGCTGTGTTAACTTTAACTCTCTCAACATTCAGCGTTGCTTTTCGGATTGTAATCTGATAATTTGGATTAGCTACATCAGCCATCAGAGCAAATGAGGGTTTACTTCTGTAAAGCCTCAGACGAAAATCCGTAGAGTTTAGTAGCAATCGACACTGCCGAAAGATATCTAAATGGAGCGGGCCTTCCATGTAGTAAACGCCGTTTTGTGCGAGTTTTTTACATAACTTAAACCCGTTGTTTGTATCGTCAGCACTGTCCATTTTACCGCCCGTGTCTTTACAATACCCAGCTGTTGTGAGTTGACTTTATTTAGAAGTCTGACCATAGTTCAAAAGAGTTTCATAATAAGCTCTGTATGGATATAAGTTATTACTATGACTAACTAACGTATCACCTAGATAGCAATCGACTTGTGAGAATAGCGAATGTAAAAAAAGGTTCATAGGTCCTGTTTTATCACCAGCTGGTAACTGTCTAACTCCTTTGTTGATAACGACTTCTAAGCTTAATGTAGTTTGATCGAGATCCATGTAAAAATCTGCCAAACCAGGTACGTAGAATTCAATAGGCCCGTCTTGGCTGATGATGGCTGTTGGTTGGTACCCCGTGACATGTCGTTTTTCCTGTTGGCCGCTCGTGTGGGGTAAAAAAAAAATGTCTTGATCGCTGTTGAGACATTCAGTGCTCAGCGGGTGTATCATTGATGCCATGATTACGTATGTATTAGGCGAAAACTGATGATAAAGGACGTATGTTTAAAGTTGGCTTAGAACGTAGTTTTGCCGGTCTTTTTGTTGACTTCTTCTGTTTCTTCCTCTTCTTTTTCTGTTTCTTCTGCTTGTTTTTCAGCTTTTTTGAACGCTGCACTCGACTTCTTTGTCTAGCACCTATTTCCTGCATGTCATTACTTCCAGCCTCTTTCATTCGTGATGACAGCGACTGTTTGAGATTTTGACCATGTATCACATCATTATAAACGGAAACACCGCTCTTTAGGGCATGTCAACCGAGAATCTTACCCATGGATTTGAGTAAACGTGTTGGAAAGTGAAACAGATTTGAAAATACTGAACCAATCTCATTGCCCCTCTGGAAAACCGACCCTCTTAAGACAGGTAAGCCATTCCCTCTCTGGTTTAAATAGTAACGCGAAATTACTTCTTGGCTCGGATGATAGGGGATATGCATCTTGAAGTAATTGAGGAGGAGAGAAAAAAGAAATCAACCTCGCATTACAGTTGTTTCTTACGAAAATGTAATTTCACTACGGTTTTGCCTGTTAAAAACGAGAGCAAATCCCCATGGTCTGAATGAACCCCGATTTCAATCGTGTCTATGATATTTTTACTTAAGGGAAAGTAGTCGGGGAATGAAAAGCCTGTTAAATTACTTCTCTTCTGGCATGTGAAACGGGGATAATTCGTAACAGCGGAGCGAATGTGTTACCTACAACCTGCGGCTGTATGATATCTGTATACAGATAATAACCATGTATGCCACGTGTAAGATCTATTAGGGTTGAACCCTCACCCATAACGAGTTCCAAGTCGGAAAGGTCAGCTTGTAAACCCAATGTGTGACATAAATCCTCGCTAAAACTAATATAGCGGCCTTCTGTGCATTTGAAATGAAAACATTTGTTAGGTGTGAGATTGATTTTGTAAAAGGCCTGTTCTTTCAATGGAATCAACTTAACGAGCGCATCAACAACGTCCCTACGACTATCATTATACCCTTCGCGAACTTTTTAGATGCACTGTTCTGGAGTGTTAGGTGGATCAAAAATAACACAACTGATAATCCAATGTTGACAGCTGCTGGGAATTCAATGAACCGTGTTGAGGATCCCGTAAACAATACAAGATCATTAACCATCTTTGTCTCGATACCCGCCTTTCTAAAACTATCTTTTAAAAAATCAATAGTGGCTACCCTACTTTGCAATTTGGTACTCTTAAATTCAACAATTTTTTGGTATAGAGTTGTTGACCTGGGATACCTTAACGTAACAGAAAAATCGGACACCCACTTAAACGACAGGTTGTAATCCAGAGTTAGAGAGAAACGTTCCTCGTAGAATATATTTGGCGAAACATTGAACACCTTACAGAATTCGGGAGTGTTAAAGCGAATCCCGACATTCAGAGGCAAACTCATGGTGACGTTTTGGTCTAAAGAAGTGTTATGGTAAAAGAGAACATCTTTTAAATAGGCTTGTAACACCAATTCAACTTCGATTATGAAAGACTGGAGTGTCGGAATTCTTACTGCTGAAACAATGTTGAAATCGAAAGTGTTCCTCTATGAGATCATCCTTGAAACCTATTTCGAAAGTGTTGTTTACAGCCGTAATGTTCTTGAAGAGGGCTTGGAATAGTGTTTCCGATAAACCAACCTCCCATCGCCCCTGGAAACGTTGCTTGTAATAAAACGAGCTGTTGTATTGGAATGAATTTGTTCACCAGTAGGTGGGTTTGATGGTAACGTAACATAAAAATCATTGTCTTCATACATAATGGCTGTACTTGGACTCAACTGTTGTTAGTTGCCGCTTGTCAAGCATTTAATAGATCTATCTCTCATACCCAGCTGTTCATGCTGTCAGGGTAACCTTGCCATTTTACAAAAGCTTGGCGAACACCGCGCCTCGTGCGCCAGCGAATAATCTGTTCAATGTTAAAAACTTCAGGCTTTTTCACCATTTGTAACTCCTGATCGTAGAATACACCTGAGATCTCGCTGTCATCGTAATCTTTAATTTTATACACATCAGGTTTTCTATAAATGATTTTTGAAACCTCAAACACCTCCTCGGTCCAGTTTGGAAGATAGCCTTTATCAAATATGTTTTTCACTTTTGAAATACGTACGTAATCTCCAATTTGCAACCTTGGATTTGTTTGTAGTGCTGCTGTATAATAACTCTGTTGTTTCAACCATAGAGCTGGGGCATTTCGTTCATTGACATCAGCTGGCACCATACCCAGGGCTCTGTGATTGCGGTGGTGTAGCTTAACACGAGATCAGGTAAGACATCGATGTATCTGTGTTTGTTGGTAAATGTAAAAAACTGAAAAATCTTCGTTTTTAACGTACGGTTGAATTGTTCGATTGTAACAGCTTTCAAATCTGATTCTGGGGCAAAGAAATCGATGTCAAGTTCTTTAAAATAATCTTGAACATGCTTGTTTAAAAACTCCTTTCCTTTATCACTGTTCACTTTTACAGGAACACTACTGTGTGTGAAAATTTCTTGAAAGGCTTTCTGAAGTTCAAGCCCCTTCTTCATTTTTACAGGAATTACCCACGCATAGCGCGAGAAAACATCGATGCAGGTAAGTAGAAATTTATAACCATCGTTCTGTTTTGACAGACTGGTTAGATCAACCAAGTCCACTTGAAATTGCTCAAATGGCGCATATACACGCATGCGATTACGTGGGTAATGATGACGCACCGGTTTATGCAGTGTATAAGCTCTCACACCCCTTAACCATTCACGTGTCTCTTTTTCATAATGATTTGTTTGTTTAGCTAAACCTTTCACACCACCAAAACCGGCAGCATTAGCGGGGTTAGAAAATGCATCATCCATGACAAAATTTAAATTAAGTTATGTAAAGAACACATCTGTATTTATTTATTTATAAACAGGTATATGAGAGTTCAGACCCACCCTTTTAGACAGCATTAGTCCCTACTCAGATGCACACTTGTCAATTGAAACAATGTAGCAATTAGTTGAAAATTAAAAACAAAACAATACACCTTGTAACAAGAGTAGTTTTATTTAGAAGAAACTGTAAAAGAGCTTGGAAAAAATTTGGTTACCCGAGAAACAATAGTTAATTAGTAATTAGGTAATCAATTTGAGTTTTTAAGAGTCAAGATTGCACGATTTGCGATGCTGTTATCTTCATGTTGGATGAGTTGAGGAAAGACAGCATCCACAACGCATCCATTTTCAACACATACTGCAGGAATTTCGAATTATCCTTCTTCTAATCCAGGCTCTTGAAGTTGTCCATTTCCAAGTTTTAAAAGTCAATCAGAGAACCCTTGGTGTTCTTGTGGAACATTCTTGTCATTGACACACATATTTTGGTCCAACTTCAGGATGTAAACATCTTTTCAACATTTAATATTCCTCATGCATGACGAAATTTTTTCAATTCCACTTCTATGTGTAACAATAGGGAGAATTTTTCTGAAGTCTCCACCGAAAAGAAACATGGCACCGCGTGGTGTATCGGAAGGGAGTTAAGCGCCTTCAGCGAAACGTTCCCTGTATAGTATGTTAACAGCATTTACACCATGATCTGGGGCTATGGCTGCTTCATCCCAAATGATGATGTTTGCTTTCTTTAGTTTTTTTGATGTATTACTTCCATGACAAACATTACAGGTGAATGTTTCTTTAATTAAGACAGGGAGCTTCAAGAGGCTGTGGGACGTTTTGCCTCCCTCAAGCATTTTCGTTGCTATGGTCGTAAATGCACATTGCAAAACTAAACTGCCTGGGCTACGAACGTAATGCATAATTGTATCTTAGAGGAAGATATTACCACTTTCTGCAGGCCCGTCAATAAAGAAAAGACGTTTTGCTAAATTAGGATTTTAATTGCTACCCTAATTTTTTCTAAAGCCCGTTTTTGTCCTTGATGTAGCATTTCGTATTTTTTATTTGAACAGAGCTATTTCGGTGTCTGTGTCGAAATATTTGTTTGTGCGGATATGCTGGTCATAATTGCCAGGTGGAACCTCGAGCCCAAAATGTGCCAAGGGCCTTCCATGTGTCTGCAACACAGATTCTGTTTCTTTTAATGTCTCTTTTTTTAAGTGCCTCTTATAGTCCTCCATGAGATTGTCTTTATGTCTATCGGACAATTTGACTGCATTAGATGGTTGACACATGATGTAGATAAATGCAATTAATTGCCTAAACTGTGTCAGGATTTTGTGAGTTGCAGCCTCATTTAGGCAAGTGTCCCATTCCGAGTATTCATCAGTTAGGCCCCTTGAATTGCCTGCTTCTTGGAAGTTGAATATGGAACAGTCTTTTCTTTAACAGTTCTTAAATCATCAAAAGAGGTGGCTCTTCGAACATGTAGAAGCAGAATTCGGAGGAACCATTTCTCCCTCTCCGTGGGACTTGCGGTAAACACCCTATCAATTGTAGTTTCAAACAATGCTGATATAGAAATGCCATCAAACAATGGTGATACAAACAATGTATACGTAACCTTGGCATCATAGCGATGACATTAGCCGATTATATATATGTAGATAGATAGATAGATAGATAGATAGATAGATAGATGCCGTATCTTAGCAATTAAAGTTCCAATGAATCATAATGGTTCCATTAATCCAAGTGGCTTTAAAACAATTACGACTACCATTAATTTCACGTTATAATCATTCATGAGACGTCACTCCAAGTAGTATGATTTATAACATGCCATATCTTAGCATTGAAAGTACTAAAGAAAAATATTGGTTCCATTAAACCAGGTAACTTTAAAATAATTTCGAGTACCATTAATTTTACGAAGCTGGTTTCCATGATAACGTAGTGATTGACAGTTCTCATGATTCGCTGGTTTGAGTATAAGCAGCAGAGAAACAATAGAATTAAAAAAAATTCAAAATCTTTTATCATTATAAATACAGCAATTAATTCCAAATACATAGTTATATACATTCTTGAGACGTCAATCTAAGTTGTTAGATATATAACATGCCAAATCTAAGCATTTATAGTTCCAATGAACCATAATGGTTCATCTAAACCAGGTGCCTTTATTACAATTTCGACTATCATTAATGTTACATTATATAGATTCATGAGATGTCACACCAAATTGTTTGATATATAACACCCTATATCTCAGCATTGAAAGTACCAAAGAACCATAATGGACCCACTAAAACAGAAGTATTAAAAATCAAGGATAAAGGCCTGTTTCCTATATCTTTGAAAAAGACGTTGATCTGCTCAGTTTTTAAACAGCCAATAATAGTGACTTCAAGAATTATAGACAATCTCCATCCTCCCTTCCATATATAAGATCATTGAAACCACCATATTTAAACCTATGAATGAATAGCTGTGGTCAAAGTTACCGGACTTCAATATGGTGGAAGGTTGGGACTTCCTCGCAAGACCTCATCTTATCTGTTGTGATGGAAGCGGTTGAGGCGTTGGATCAGCATAAAACTTTTATTGTAGTCATGGTGTATATTGCTATTGTAATTGTTTTAAAGGCACCTGGTTTAGTGGAACAATTATGGTACATTGGAACTTTGAATGCTAAGATATGGCATGGTATATATCAAAAAACTTAGACTGACGTCTAATGAATGTATATAATGTAAAATAAAGATAGTTGAAATTGTTATAAAGGCACCTGGTTTAGTGGAACCATTATGGTTCATTCGAACTTTCAATGCTTAAATTTGGCATATTATATATCAAACAACTTGGATTGATGTCTCATGAATGTATACAGGGTGAATACAAAAGACTGCACCCCCCCCCTTTTATTTTTTGAACCGAAGCAGATATGTCAATTTTGATGAATCCAATGAATATGAAGTTGTGGGTGGCCTATCCCATGGTGCACTTTTCATCAACCCAAATATGAAAATTAGGATACATTCAAAATTTATCTCAAACCCAGTAAGGGATAGAGAAAAAAACCTAATTGCAAACTTGTTCAGCATAAAAAAACAATCAAAACAATAAAAATCATCCAAATCGGACCAAGATAATTTGAAAAGGGAAGGAAAAATTCCGCGACCCGGATTCGAACCGGGGACCATGCCTATCGCTGGCACTGCTCTGACCAACTGAGCTACCGCGGAAATGAACAGCTTTGCTGTTACAAGATATCCAAATAAACTTCATTGAAGCCACAACGCAGTAACTCAATCGGCAGAGCAGGCCCCGACTCGAAGGTCGGGAATAATCCTTACCCTTTAACCATCAAATAAATTGATGAAAATAACTCAAATGTAAGAAAGTAACTGAAGAAACATTCCAATATTTCGAATCCGGGTCGCGAATTTTTCCTTCCCTTTTCAAATTATCTTTCGAAATATTGGAGTGTTTCTTCAGTTACTATCTTACATTTGAAATCGGACCAACCAATCACCCACAATCACGTGGAGAACTGTTAGGTAGCTTACACTGCACAAGGAAAACTGAATGTTGATATTTCCACCATGTCAAGCGTGCAAATAAAAAAATAACATAAATTAACATACTCACATTCACTTTCTTGCGGAAAAGCAAATAAAAGGCATGTTTCATTTCACAGAAGACAGATCAATTCCAGGATGGCAAGCTACACTGTTCCGGAAATGGTCAACATGATCTTCTGATTGTGGTTGATTGGTTGGTCCGATTTGGATGATTTTTTTTGTTTTGTTTGTTTTTTTATGCTGAACAAGTTTGCAATTGGGGTTTTTTCTCTATCCCTTACGGTTTTAAGGATAAATTTTGAATGTGTCCTAATTTGCATATTTGGGATGATGAAAAGTGCACCATGGGATAGGCCACCCACAACTTCCTATTAATGGATTCATCAAAATTGACATATCTGCTTCGGTTCAAAAAATAAAAGGGGGGGTCAGACTTTTGTATTCACTCTGTATAACGTAAAATTAATGATACCCGGAGTTGTTTAAAAGACACCTGGTTTAGTGGAACCAATATGGTTCATTGAAACTTTCAATGCTAAGATAAGGCATGTTATATATCAAATAACTTGGAGTGACGTCTCATGATTCAATATAAAGTGGATTTATTGGTAGTCATAATTGTTTTCAATACACCTGGTTTAGTGGAACCATTATGGTTCTTTAGTACTTTCAATGTTGAAATATAGCGTGTTATATGTCAAACAATTTGGAGTGACGTCTCATTAATGTATACAGGGTGATTTACATCGAATGTAAAATACTTAAAGGGGGTATTATAGAGGTTAAGATAAACACAAAACGTCCTATGAACATGGGTCCGAATTTGAACGATAACCGAGATATGAACAGAAATAAAAATGCCGCCACCAAAATCAACAAGTTAATAACTCAGGTTATGTAAAGCCTAGATTAATGAAATTTGGAGGAATAACAGGGTACATAAGACTGTGTATACCATTAAAATTTGAACGAATTCCAACAAGAAGTTTCCGAGTTACGCAGTCAACATCGTAACACGTGCTGGTTAGTACTGACATGTGAGCACCGTTA
>JAHWFO010031088.1:38035-115494 GCA_023313115.1 Rhysida immarginata | reverse complement strand
AAGTATTTTACATTCGATGTAAATCACCCTGTATAACGTAAAATTAATGATGGTTAAAATTGTAATAACGGCGCATGGTTTTGGTGGAACCATTAAAGTTCATTGTAACTTTCAATGCTTAGAATTGGCATGTTGTATATGTAACAACTTGGATTGATGTGTCCTGAATGTATATAACCTAAAATTAATGATTACCGAAATTATTTTAAAGGCACCTGGTTTAGTGGAACAGTTATGGATATTTCGAACTTTCAATGCTATATTATGGCATGTTATATATCAAACCATTTAGAGTGACGTCTCATGAATGTATTTAACGTAAATATAATGATACTCGAAACTGTTTTAAAGGCACCTGGTTTAGAGGAACCATTAAAATTCATTAGAACTTTCAATATTAAGATATTGTATGTTATATATCAAACAACATGGAATGAGATGTCATGAATGCATACAACGTCAAATTATTGATAGATGAAATAGGATCAAAGGCACCTGGTTTAGCGGAACTACTATGGTTCATTGGATCTTTCAAAGCGAAGATATTGTATGTTATATATCAAACAACATGGAATGAGATATCATGAATGAATATAACATAAAATTAATGATAGTGGAAATTGTTTCAAAGCTGGTTTAGGGGAACCATTATGATTCATTGGAACTTTCAATGCTATTAATAAATGCTATACTTATATTTAACAACTTTCAATGATGTGTAATTATGAATACAACGTAAAGTTAATGATAATTCAAATTGGTTCCAATGTACGTGGTTTAATAGTATCATTATGGTCTATTAGAAACTTTTAATGTTGAAAAATATTGTTGAATTGTTTACTTTAGCGTTTTGGTACTTGATTCTGTCATTTCTTTATGGTTTATTAATTCGAAACTTTGTTTATGTGTTCACTTTAGCTTTACATTCACATTTAGATGAATCAAAATTTTTCCGCATTTGAACCCGAACTTACGAATAAAGCTTTCAATTTAAATAGAAAAAAATTAATGTTCAAAATTCCAAAAGATTTCTTTGAAAGAGTTCCCAATAGATGGCGTCTCCAAATACGGCCCTTTAGCAAAATATAAAGCAAGAATTCTTTCTAAAAAAAATCTAATCTTTCTTCATGAGTTCTTTTTCTGGATATTAACTCACAGACATTGCAAAATTTAATCAAAAAAGAGCCCGAGCAACGCTGGGTAAAACAGCTAATAATAGTAAAAATTCATGTTTAAAATTGAAAACACTATTTTTAAAATGCTCCCAATAGATGGCGAGACAAAATTGAAACTAAAATCATACACGAAAAATTGTTTTAAAATGCTCCCAAAGGATGGCACTGCCTTTTTTTTTGTCATATGAAGTATTTTTTGTCATATGAACATGGGGTCCCGCAGCTCCGTTTACTTACAATACTGCATTGAACAATCAAATGAAACCGGGACGCGAGAGGGAATGTTCAATAGGTACAATAGTCATCTGTGGTCTCATGTCAACCCATGTGCAACACATATTAACAGTTTTCAGCATCGTTTTTCGTTGAATATTTTGGCTGGCATGATTCACAATGTCCTGATTGGGCCATATCTCCTACCATGCCGCATCAACAAGCAAACATACCTTGGTTTCCTGAAGAAGGAGCTCCCTGGTCTTCTTGAAGATGTTGCACTAATGACCAGACATTTGATGTGATTTCAACAGGACGGCGCACTTTCGCATTACACAAGAGCAGTTAGAGATTACCTAAATGAGACATATCCTGGTCGTTGGATTGGTCGTGGCGGACCAGTTGCTTGGCACCGAGATCGCCAGCTCTGACACCGATGGATTTTTTTTATGGGGAAGCATAAAATCAATGGTGTACTCCGAACCCGTAGATACCGAAGAAGAATTGGCGGCTCGTGTTGTCGCGGCAGCAGGTGACATCAGCGACCGTGCAAATCAACTGTTTCCACGCGTACATCAATCCATCATAAGGCGTTGCGAATTGTGCTATGAAGCAAATGGCGGTCATTTCGAACAATTACTGTAAAAGTCATACAGTAGATTGCTTGTGTTAATTGTTAAAAATAAAATAATCTAGGCCTACCAACGCACACAACGTCCTTGTCTTATTTGATTGTTCAATGCAGTATTGTAAGTAAACGGAGCTGCGGGGACCCCATGATCATATGACAAAAAATACTTCTAAGGACCTCTTCTATCATCTCCCAAAAAATCTACTCAATTCAAAAACACTCTGTATACATACATTTATATATAGAGAGAGATTATTCCCCTGAAAAAATCCTCGTCGTTCTCGGACGGGATCGAATCCGGGAATCAGAGCAACACCACCTAGACAGAAGGCCTGATAACGGAAACGTCATACACTGTTACATCATCATTAGGCGACTATTTTTAATCCTATTCTACCAAAAATCAGCCCAAAATTTGGTCGACTAATGATGATGTAACAATGTATGGCGTTTCGGTTATCAGGCCTTCTGTCTAGGAGGTGTTGATCAGACGAGATCACGCAACCACTGAGCCGTCGTGGCCAATAAGAAAAAGTAAAGTCGTCTGCTACATAGAAAGTAATGCCCACGCAAATGGCCAGAGAGCGCCAGTGAAAAAAAATTTATGCTTTAAACAATGGAGTTTCCCATTCTGTATTTCTTCATCCATGACCATAGCCAAAGTAATTTTTATGGCCTATTGTTGCAGAAACTTTGCCGTGCATTGTAGGACATCACATACATTTTTGGTTCGCGCATATCTTAGACTCATGTCAGACAGCCAAATTTTACCCTTTCCCCATTGGGCCAACTTGACACTCAGCACTCAAACCTTACTCTGAACCTAACGAACATCTGGTGCAAGTATGAGCTCAAAAGGATAAGTGGTTCAAAGGTTTTAAGAATATTTACAGACGCACCCTGAATTTTTATATAGACTTTTCTTTTGAAGTTGAAACTGCGCAGAAGCCGGACAGCAAAAAACTTGAGTTTACTGCCTTGAAATATGCAAAAACTATTACACATATGGAGGATAACGGACGTTTTTTTGCTTTCCTGCTTCTGGGCAGTTATTCCAGTTTCGGTTTCAAGGAAAAGATAAGCAATTTCTGGCGCCATCTCTTGAGTAAACAAACAAACATAAACCAAGATATATAATTTTTACCCCTTTCCCCCCTACTTTGGGGACATTTAAACCTTACTCTGGACCTAACGAATATATGTTGTTTATATGAGCTCAATCAGATAAGTGGTTCAAAAGTTTTTAGAACATTTACACACGCACCCTGAGCCTGAATTTTTATATATAAAGATATGACAATAATAGCGTAATTTTTTTTTATTCTAAATCGGTTACCCGCGTTAGTTGATTGAGGAAAAAAACATAAATAGAATCTTAAATATTACTTTAGCTACTGTCTTATTTCTTGACCTTGAAACAGCGATTCAAAAAAATATATGTGGTTACCTAATTTGACCACTGCACTCGCTTGGTTTACCCAAATTTCTGATGATCTAGTACGTTACTGTGATGCCCATCTAGAAACTATCGCCAGAGAATGCGTTAGGTGTACCCTTTGATTTGCATTTGACAGGAGGGGGCCACGGTAACCTCCAAAAAAATATTAATCAAGGCAAAACCTAGAGCTCAATCCGCAAAAATAGGAGGGTCGAGGAACAAGAGGACAAAGAGACCACCGAATAACTAGCCGGGTAAAGGGCATAAAAAAAAGGAATTTAATTCTGTCAGCAGCTGTTAGAACAGCCCAGAGATCCATTGTATGAACGAGTCCTAAAAAGACATAATGGAGCGAAAATCAAAAGAACCTAGTACATGAGGTAAGTTAAAAGTAGGTCCCAAAAGGATGTCTTTAGAAAAAGGGTTCGCTACAGTACGTATGTGACCAATTTTGTGCAGCTAACTCCTCTGAAATGGCAAATAGCCGAACCAAATAAAAATTATACATACTTAGAAGGTTCCTTAAATTGTGCCTTAGCATATATTTTATGTCAGTTAGGTAAGCCTTTTTCGAGATATTAGTTATTTTTTTACAATTAAAACATGGCTGTAGCGTTCAAATAAGGGAACCAAAATCAATAAATTTGACATATACGTACTCCTCTCAATAAGGTGAATTCTTTTATTCTATTTACTATCCCCTACCAAAGACCCGCCCTCGTCAATTTAGTTTTATGTTTTTTTAATTTTTTTTCATTTTTTAGAAATTTAGACAGTGGGGTTCTTAAACTATACATTGACCATTTTTTATGGAAATGGGCTAAGCCTTTTCAGAGAAATTGAAAAAAATGAAGAAATGGCAGAAACATTCATTCCAAAGCTCCAAATACATACAAACGCCATGAAGAGCTTCATATTATTCAAAAATGCAATTTTCTTTTTGAAATAGAATCCAATATTTTTCAATAGATGCAGACAATGCCTGCATAAGTTTACTTGTGCACTATAAATTTTGAATTTTTGAAATTCTGACTGCGGATTCTTAAAGACCATTAAAAAGTAGAATAGGAATGTGTAAGACACACTCTCTATCTCTTTGTCTTCATTTATAAAATTGGGTTCAAAACTTTCAGGGCCTCTATCTTCTAAATCAGGGGTGACCAACCTGCGGCCCGCGGGCCAAATGCGGCCCACCAGAAGAATTTATGCGGCCCGCGAAATGAACTATTTACTGTAAAATTTATTAACAAGTAACACTGTACGTGGTTAATGTTTCATAAAATATTTGAATGTGATTTGAATTACAAATGGTTGGCCCCCTGAAAACCTTCAGAAATTTATTTTGGCCCGAGACAAAAAGAGGTTGGTCACCCCTGTTCTAAATGGTTGGATCAATTGAAAAAACACCAGGAATAAAACATTTTTCGAATATTGTGTACAATCTGAATATACCATTAAAAATAGGGCTTCCGATTTAAGATTTCAAAGTTACCCCCTCCCCCCAGTCCCCCCTCACAAGGGGGGGGGGGAGTGGTAATTTTTAAACTAAGGAATTTCTCCCGCGAAATATTTCACTTTTGATTCTGGACATTTTTTCGTACAATGTTTAGTTTCCGAGATATTTAGTTGTCTCAAGATAAATGCCTCACCCTGTATATGCGACAGTTTGAGACACGGAATTCATATTTAAATCTATATTCATAAACGATGAATTTGGATATTCGTATAGCCTAATGTTTATGATAGATTTTGTTTAGAGAAGGACTTGAATCACACAGATAACAGAAGTGTGATATCTTAGCTTCATCACTTTCATCACTCCTTATGAAAGATTTCATGCTGTGTAGAAGAAATATAAAACTATTTAAAAATATGGTATTATAAGTTATAGGAGAGCAGGAGTTTTGGCAATTTTTTGAAATGTAACTCTTTCACGAATGTGAACATATACTGACAGACTGGTCTAACTATAGACGAATGATCGACGCTGATATCAATAATATTTGTATGGTTAAAGCTTTGTACAATTGTGTAGCGAGATCTATACTAGGAAGTGTTTACTCTGAGTGGCCAGATTATTATGACCATCTGATGTTTGTAGGGAAATAAATAGGCAAGCAGGTTGTTTACCACGACATACGAAGTGATTAATTTCAGAAGATTATTGGTAAACGACGCGATTTAGCAGCCATTGATGATTGTTGGCGCTCGGAGCCATGGAGCTAATATCAGCAAAACCGCTGAATTCTTTAAATATTCAAGTGCAGCTGCTCTTAAATTGTTATAGACTGGACTGTCTTCTGGAAAACTGGATCTGAACGTGCCAGTTGTGGCCATAAATGTTCGGGCAGAAACGAGTGTGGCAAGACATCAGAAGGGCGACAGCGCATCAAATTACCGCAGATCATTATCAGGGATCCTGTCAAATATCTCTGAACACACTGTTCGCCATACAATGCATATTATGGAATACGGGAGCCGAAGACCAATTCGAACACTTTTGCTGTCTGTAGTGAACAAGATAAAACGTTTCCATTCGCACAGGAACACAAGGATTGGACAGTTGAGCATCGGAATAAATTCATGTGATCTGAAGAACCACGTTTTCAGTTGCATCATGCAGATAACGGAATGAAAATTTTATGGAAACTGCATGAAAGCATGGACCCCACATGCCTGAGTACAATCGTTCAAGCTCGTGGGGGCACTTATGGTTTGGGGCATATTTTTTTGGCATAATATGGGTCCTTTATTTGTGTAGAAAAACGTATAAATATCAGAACATACCTAAATATCTTTGTTTATCAAGTTCATACAATCATGTTGATGGTGTATCGTAATGGAGATGGTTTCTTCCAACGTGACAATGTGGCATGCCACGCTACTCGTATTTTGCAGGAATAGTTTCAAGAACAAACTATTCCTGTACGTTGTTTGCTTAAAAAAATTTTTTGCTACTGAATGTATCCTTTAACCCCTATGTTGATTTGACAATTGAAAATGATAGTTAGGCGATATTGTTGCGATCACCACAAATGACAACGACCCTGGCTTAGGTAGCCCCAATAATGACCATTTCTGAAAAATTTCAGGTGGTTCCAAAACCAACAATTTTCACACAACTTGACAGTGCAAAGAATGTTATGACAGCCTATAAGAAGTAGAGAAAGATAGCATTTGCCGAGCACAACAGTGGCCGAAAGTCGAAGCTCACTGATAGACAGAAGTGGCTTGAAGCGGATTGTAGCCAGAAAGCACAAGACAACAGCATTCATGGTGTCAGCTTCCTCGCATGATCTTTCAATATCTCGTGGAGTAAATGAAAATCGCTGCAGTATTGAAGGCAGAAGGTGGCCCAACGAAGTACTGATGGGGTGGTCATAATAATCTGGCTACTCATCCTAAAGTGTCGATATCTGATATGGAAATGTTGTTGGTTAGTGCGATAATGAAATATTCACCAACAATAGGACCAGTCAGTGACAACATGGAGGTGGATACTGATATTAAAAATTATGACAGTTAGCATTATCAATGTAGATGCTACATTAAATTTTTATGCTCTTAGATTTATGAAGAAACATTTTAATTTAGATTACAAACCCATCGAATCACCTATTACATTGGGTGGCAGTACTAAAAATTTGATGTTTGCGCGAAATATTGATTCTTGTCTGTTGCCATTTCTAATATACTTCTTTTATCATTGACCAGAGGTTTGTAAGTTGAGAATGCCATAAAGGTTTGGTTAAAAATTTATGATGAATTGCAAGTACAATTTACATTTTTTGTTTGAACATTTTATATCAAAAATTAAATTTTTTAAATTGTGTTGCACAAAGTTCTTTCTTATTCGGCATGTGGCCTCAAGAGGCATTCTACGATTTAACTAGCGGCCGTGTCCCTACACAACCCTGTAAAAATTTTTTGAATCTGTATCATTTTCTCGTGTTAGGCCTGTGCGAATGTTCTATTCGCCATACCAATTTATTTTTATCTCAAGTTACTAAAGGTTATCTGGTTAAATTCTGCAAGTCATTAAATGGATTCAGGAAGCCTCAGAATTTGATAAAATTCTGTGGCTCATCGCAGGGTTACCCCATCAATTGAAAGTAAACTTTAGGATGAAAAAATAACTCAGCTGTTGCGGCCATGAACTATCTAGAGCGATGGAGTCAGGCTCAACGTGAAGTAGCAAATATGATAAGTGAACCTGAAATTCCCATGGGATTGGATGCAGTAGAATTAATAGTTATAAAGTTTAGAAAGCACAAAATTATGTGTTTTTGATACTGGAGGGAAGATGCATATAACCTGGAATTGTAAAAGTAGTCAGAAAGTCAGCCTTCCTGAAAAACAGCCGCAAGCCAAGTTCGTCGATAAAAATGGTTCGCTTAATCTAATAATCATTAAAGGCATAATAGGGAACAGCCCACAAATATATTAAGCTCATAAACAGGCAAGCAGCCAAGTCGAAGCAGCCAAGCAACACCATGCCTCGCTTATAAACAGGCAAAAGTGGGACACCGCACAATCATGGAGCGGGTCAATCTTAAAAGTGCAAATACCAGAAGGTAGTGACTTCAATGTTTTACTGATAAAAAATTATGATACGGTATTGGGCATGCCATGGCTGAGAAAATAGCAGCCCACAATATATTGGTCCTCATGCAAATGTCCAGTAAATCATAACAGAAAAGTGTTTTCACCTTGTCCAATGGAAAGATGAGGACAAAGTAGGAGAAATGTCTGCAATCGAATTCATGAACATATTGACACAGCAACCTGAGACACCACCTACGAACAATATATCTTCATGAACATATTGAAGACAGTTTTTGCAGTTGATGAAAACTATAGTAATTAAAGTTTTTATATTATTGTAATTATTTTAGTGCTATTAAAACCATTAACCACTGATTCCAGGATTTGGTAATGAATTTTAAGTCTCTATATCCTGATGATTTGCTAGCAGCTTTACCCCAAAAAGGCAGGCCCAGCACTCGATGGAGTTGATGACAAAAGTCAGTCTGATCAACCACCTTTTTATAAGATGTCTAGAGAGGAAGTAGAGGAAACAGAAAAGACCCTTTGTAACTTAATTAAATAGAAATTGATTCAGGGCTCAAACTCCAGGTAAGCTTCATTCGTATTATGTGTTGCTAAAAAGGATAGACTATTATAAATGTGTGTTGACTTGAGAAAAGTCAATTAGATCACAAGAGACAATCGGTATCCTGTAACATGGATCGACGTGCTAATTGATAAGCTATTAGATACCAATATTTTACCAAATTAGACATCATAGACGCGTATTATTAAATCACGTTCTTTTATGGTGATCAAAGTGATAGCAAGCCTCGAGTGCTTTAAGACAAGTAGAGACCTTTTTAGGAATCATGCCATTCTGACGCCATTTTATTTCCAAATAATCGGAGGTGGCAGAACCAAAGTTTCAGTTATTAAGAAATGATTAACCTTTCGAATGGTCAAAAAAGAGTGGAGACGTTAAACGACTTGAATCAGTTGCTAATAAAACTTCCAGTATCGAAGTTTTTCATTCCGAAAAAAAGGCTCCATATATTATATGGTGCTTCAGAAACTGCTGTGGGTTTAGTGGCATTACAAATGTATGGAGGAAGTTATTCCCAGTAGCATAGGAGTCCAGAAAGTGATCAAGGAGGAACAAGGTTTTACGAACAGGAATTAATGGTGGTAGAGCATGCGGTCTATTGTTGGAGACATTATATTCAACAACCTCCAACACTAATTTATACCGACAATCAGGTGGTGGCAAGGCTATTGAGTCGATAAAAGGTCCTCTCTAAGTTGTAAACAGCAGCACTTCAAAACTCTGTTGGATTGTCGTTGTCTTTAGTCTACGTATGTCAAGGCAGAAAAAAATGTGAAAGCAGACAAATTATCAAGATATCTTAGCCCACTAAAATACGAATTTCGTTGCAGGTTTTCTGGGGGGGATCATGTCAAAAATCTGGCGATATGCCATATAGAAGGAGAAAGGGGAAGTCAAAGCCTGCCAACAAAAAATTGTTTCTGAGAAGCTCCACTCTCCTTTGCAAAATAGATTCGACCAGAAAGCAGGGAAGCCACAATATCAAAGCCGATTGGCATTGCATAATTGCATAGCTAATAGGCTCATTGAAAGCGAAATAAAAACCCTGCCAGATGGACAAGTCGTAGAGAGAAAGTAGATGTAAACTGCAGCAGACCGAAGGGGTCCAGCCGAACTCGACAACAAAGTTTATATGAAAATCCAGGGAGTTAAAGGAAAACGAAAGCTCGGAACGAAGGATGCTCACAAGACAACTGCAAAGATAAATCCAACATCTCGCTTTCTCTCAGGCAACAAACCCCTGGCCGCCCAAGTATCATTGTATGAAATAAGCAAAATCGATATCCCATCTGAAAAAGTATCAATGACCAGCCCAAAACGGCCATCCCATGAGAAGAAAGAAACCTGTTCATTGACTCTAAGTATGTAAGAAACCCGACATCGAGAGCAGAGCTTGTGAGAGAATTTCTCGTCCACTGAGGCGATCGCAACCTGATGATTCACGAGAACATCATGATCACCAAAGCAAGAGTGAAGCTGGTCCGGTTGTAGTTTCTGCTGACCATGAATCTATTGACTGCTACGACGAAAGTGAGTGACGGACTTTTGAGAATCAATTCAAACGAATTACGGACTTCATAATGAAGCTTCAAGGAAAGGATCTTCAGCTGAAGCTTAGTGCGTGTCAGAGCCCGCAGTCGCCATCGATCCACCACGATGTGGTCATTCCCAAAGAAGGAGTGAAGATTTCGAGTACACTCTGCTCCCGTCCCCCTGTAAGTTTGATATCTCAGCTGCATCCCAAGACAGGACATTGGGCCCTTGTCATCTTGAATGGCAGGCTGCGATTGACTTACTAATCGTCTGCATGGGGTACACTGCGATTTTATAGTTGATATATTTAACTGTAGAAGTGAAACCCATAACATTAAGCTATTTTAGAATTAGCATTTAGGAACTTCAAAAGTGCTATTTCTAATTAATTGCTGCTTTGCCTTTATATTCGGATAAAATGATTCCTCTAATCAATTAACCTAGTAAGGTCGCCATTCTCCCCCATTACGATGGCTCATTATTTTCAATACTTCATCAATCCTACCGAAGAATGGACGAGTAATGTCATTCCACTGGACTAGCTACTCTCTCGCCCGAAAACAATTAACTCTACCCTTGTAATGCTCTGATATGGGTGAAAGAATTATAGAGACAAGAGAACTATTGTTTTGAAACACATTTTAGTTAATCTTCACTATCCGCACATCGCTTGATGACTGATCATGTAACCAAAGTAAATGAAATTTTTACTAATTTAACCATCACTTCTTAGCCTTCTACTGTGATTAAACAGAAAAGGGGGGTATACAGGGTGATTATAATTAAAGTTGAAGTTTCAAAATGCTATAAAAAAAGAACCACTTAGTAGAATGAAGTTCAATTGGAACGGAATGTTACTGAAGAAGGGGGGATGCTTACGGCATAAGAAAAAAAAATTAGGTCCAAATTTTAGCAACAGATGGCTCTGTAAGCATCAGAATTTCGACTACAAATGACAAATGAATCGTAAAACAAAGGCTAAGGTGTAAGTTACACGTTAAACTAACTGTTCAGTGTACAAAGCATCCATCAAGTCGGTTTTTTTAAATTGCGGAACATGCTGTTTCTCGATTTCAACTTGTTACACAGAAAGCTGGACAAAATTGAACATGTTTTGCGCCAGTCTCCCGGAATTTAAAAAACTGATTTGATGGATGCTTTGCACACTGAATAGTACAGTTGATTTAACGGGTAAGTAACACCTTAGCTTTTCTTTTACGATTCATTTGTCATTTGTAGTCGAAATTCTGATGCTTACAGCGCCATCTGTTGCTAAAATTTGGAAGTACTTTTTTTTCTTATGCCTTAAGCTTTCCCCCTTTCAATAGTAACATTCCGTTCCAATTGGACGTCATTCGACTAAGTGGTTTTTTTTATAGCGTTTTGAAACTTAAACTTTATTTATAATCACCCTGTATATCAGTTCATTAGATGGGGTCTGGGGGGCCCAGCCCCCCCATTCTTTAAAAAACAAATTCACTTACCTTGGTCGCATGATCACTCATCGCGCGATGTGCGGATAGTAAAAAATTACCTACATTTTTATCTATAAGCCATTACTTTGTCTCAAGTGTCATTTAATTGTGTCCCCTCTTCCATTCCTTGACACAGCTGTTTCCTCTGGGTTATTAATTAAAATCAGCATATGACAATTGGCACCCAAAGAATTACTAATACTCAGAGTCATTCTATGCCGATAAAGTAGTTCAATTGTATTCAAAAATGCTGGAATTATAACTGAAATTGAAGGATGTTCCCAAGAGGAACAAGCATTTTATCGTCCTTATCTTCGTCATCGAAGAGTATTTGATCATGATCAATAAAGACACAAAATTGGCTCTGGGAAAGAATATTTGGAAGTGCGTCAGCCTATTGAAGTGTACTTCACATAATAAGACTTGAATTTGGAAAATTGAATCGAGAACATCACGAGGGGTCGCTCATGTGTCAATGTTCAGCATGTTTAAGTGATTTCGACTACTAGTGGACAGACATATTATTGCTGGACTGGAGGAATCGTACCCAAGCTTCCAAGGACAACTTCGAGAGATGGGTGAGTACCGTAGTATATCTGTTTGGTGTTGAAGATTATTCAAAAAAAATTTCCCGACATCAGTCAGATTGAAAGGAGCCAATAGAGAAGATAGAAAATCAGAGTAAGAAGTGATTTCAAGGTTTCTTGAGGAAAGCATGATTGTTGTGATTTCCAGAACCTGGAACATTTTGTTGATATTTTAGATTATATAGACAGTGCACAGAAAACGACATGCTGGTTCTAAGGAGCTCTCTTTAGGTGGTGAAGGTGTAAAGTTTTTAATTAGTACCTGTATTGACTTTTAACGTTAACTTTTGAAACATTAGCTTAAGTTTGATATTTTTAAAGCATCAGAAAGAAACAACTAAAATCAGCTAAAATCTTTTATTAAAGTGCAAGAATTATAAATTTAACCAAGTAAAAACAAACCATTCTCACAACATGAGTGAGATAAAACTTAAGGCAAAATTATTGCTAAGGAAAATATAGTGGATTTAAAACCTAAACATCATTTAGATTTAACATTGCATTGTGTTTTTTAAGACATAAAAGCTGAAAAAAATTTATGATAAAACTAAACTAGATAAGGTTGTATGCAGTTAAAGTGTGTTTGCAGATAAGAAAACATAGACAACTAGCATGGTAAAAGGATTAAATTTTGATCTTTAATATCTTGAAGAGACAATCTTCATAAAGAATATATTTATAAATATTTACCCCCATAAATATAACAAAAGTAATATACAGAAAGAAAGTACAATTGTATGTGAATCAGAAAAACTTGTTAAAACCATTTTACTTAAATATCGCTACATCAAAATTGCTAAGTAACATTGGGCAACATGCAATTGAAATGCACATACAAAATTCTGAGAGTAATTGTATGCCACCACTATAAAAATGGGAAAAGAAAAAGTATTTAAGCCTGAATAAGCTTAGAACTCAGATGGTTGCATATAATACAATACAAACGGTAGTGAAGATATAGTTGCCAAGACATATATTTGACAATAAATCAAAAGAAAAAATGTAAGACCCCTTACTGTTTTCCATAAAAAATTTGAAAAGGGAAAGTAGAAAATGTAAGTAAAGAAAATTGACTACTCTACTCAGCCATTTGCTTAGATGCAAAAGGGACAAAAATTAAATAAAATAAAAAACCCCTTGAAAAAACTGTTGAAAGAAAATTTAGAATTACATTATGGTTCAAGAATGAAGATAAGAAGAGAAAAAATTACATAAAAGAAATTTTTAAAATTTAGAAAGGTTAATGTCCAAATAAAATTTTTTAATTTTTAGTCCTAATGGGGCTTAATTAGCGCACTACAGGCAGCAAGTATTTAACGTTATATAGTGAATGGTTGATGAAGACTACTTCCGGAGAAGAGATTGCCTGGGGCAGGCAAACAAATCTGAATCACAGTTTATAAAAACAATTGTCCATCTCAACAGAAGTGGAGGAGGATGAAAATGGAAAAAGGCTTACATAACCGGAAACTTAGAAGAAAGTGATGTCAAAGAATTATCTTTGTAGAAACATTAGACGAACATCAGAGTGAAGGGTGAACGCTGTAGTGGCTAAGGAAGATGGAGGAGCCTGCTATTGGAACTGGAGCCGGTGATATGGTTCCGAGGGGCACTCTTAGATCGTAAAACAGGCAGGGTGCCCAGGCTGTACCACCTAAATAAATGCCTCAAAAAGAAGCCCATCCGCCCACCGGTGGGTCATCGATGTTGAGGGGAAAGGTGAAGCAGTACAAGGTTTTGTTCGTATCCCCTCCAATGACCTTACAAAGACGCTGAGACGAAGAATAGCATCTCCGAAACGTAGCTGGGCCAATGATGTGGACACTCGAGCTGGAGGAAAGACCTAAGATGGAAAGTGCCTCTCCTCCAGATGGCTGAGACAGGCGAAAGCACACCAGCTTATCGCTGCTGACGGGCCAGCCAAAGCTCTCTGTTCATGAAGGCGATGGAAACGGCTAGATTCAGCTTATAAGCAGCACCGGTGGAGCAGTCCATCAGAAATCGCACTGACTGGATGGAGAAGACAGCCAGACCGAAGTGTGATGATAGGCGATCCCAGATGGAATCGTGCAAACGGGCACTCGAAGAAAAAAAGGTCAATGGATTCAGGAGACCCACAAAACAGTCAACCAGCAGAACCGACTACTCCCCACTGATGTAAACGCTGGAGAGTATAGAATCCATGGTGCAGCAGGCGCCATTGGAAATTAAACACAGTCCTCTCGAAAGCAAAGGACTTGATGGCCTTCAAGATGGCTGACCATGGATACTCAGAGTGCCAGCACACGAAGTCAGGAGACGCATCCCGGTCGGCATGATGGAAGAACCAAGATAGACGAAGGCTCCCCCAGTCTTGTGGGTCTACCTGATATAGGTCGAGAACAAAGTTTGCCAGGTCTCGCTGGATGCGGTTGTAGAAACCAGGAGACTGTAGGTTGATAGTCATTGGCAGCGAAGCAGGAACTGGTAGCCTATTAACCTTAAGGAAGAAGTGCAGGTGCAGGAATAGAAAATTGGCCCAGATGGGGGGGGGGGGGGAGGAGCAAGACCCAGATCAAAGCAGCCATCCTGGCTGCAACGAAGTAGCGCCAGATGTTAGGCAGGCCCAGGCCTCCTCCATCAAAGGGGATAAACAGTAGTTCCCCGCGATGGGGTGATGGACTGCTGCATACCCCCAAATACAGTCTACAACTGCATCATGCACTTTCTTTAAGAGCTGAGGAGACGGTAAGGCGAATAGACATTTGGACGTGCATCTTAATGAAACTTGTCTTGACAAACAACGTGGTAAAACGAAAGTTCTTGCCAAGACGAGACAAACACTTATCAATAACTTGCTGCCAGTGGCGAGAGCCCATATCAGGTAGAGAGGAGATTACGTATCCCAGCACTATAATTTGCTCACACCACGTTATTGGGAAGGATTGAAGATAGTCCACTTCCCAATAGCGATGCCTTTAGAATTGACGAGCTTGACGGAACTTCCAGTCGAAGTGCTGAAGAGATCGTAGGATTCTTTATAAATGCTCAGGGAATACGCATCAGATGCAAATAACACTACATCATCAGCGTATGCCACTGTCCGGATGTTGATGAAAGCAGCTGGCAAATCACACCCCCGGACATCTGGGTGGCGATTAAGGAATTGTAATAATGGCTCCAAATAGAATATATATAAGAGGTGACGGATGGGACACCCCTGTCTGACGCCTTTGGACAGTTCAAATAAAGGCGAATTAGAGCCATTAATCGCCATGAATGATGTGGCAACAGCATACAGTGCTGAAATAATCGTAGCATATTTCAGAAGATGAAGATGGTGAAACACTTGGAAAAGAAACATGTGATTCACCTTGACGAAAGTCATTTCCTGGTCAAAACTTAGCACAGCAAATGACTGACGGCGTACACACGCTTCCTCCATAACACACTTGATGGCAATGATGTTGTTGGACATCCTGCGAAATGGAATGGAGCAGGATTGTCCCGGAACGAAGTGAGAGTGGAAAGCTAACAAGATGTCAGCGTCGGTTTTCACTGTCCCATTCTCCACCACCAAACGATGGCACCTCTTCTTGTTGGTGAGACGCCCCTCCTCAGCGAACACAGCTGACGACATATTCCGGACATCAGACGCCCAGGACAGTTTGGCCCTGAGAGCTGCGCCAGTGGCCCTGCGGATCATTAGAGCGTTGATTTTGCTCTTCACCTGGCAGATGTCATCAGCATACTCCCCTTCGGGATGGAACAGCGGGGGAGGCGCAGGATTTCTTGCAGCGTGAGGAGCTGGTGCCCATTGCGTCTAGCAGCGTCACATCCAATCTTTCTGAAGAAACGAAGGAACTTGGATTTAAAAGAAAGCTATGGAGCTAGCGACAGAGGCAGGTTGTGAAGATAACTTTCCACAAACCGAACGAACCTTCCCTTGTATTTATCGATGTCAAGCAGAGACACGTTCAAGAACCAATTGTTCGAAGTAGAGCCTGCAGAGGAGGCTGGGAATGGAGGGATCCAAGACCACTTGATGGCACTGTGGTCAGAAAACGAGCATCGAATGACCTCCATGAAACCAGGGGCACCAGCAAAAGAGGCGTTTACAAGAAAAAGGTCCAACCTTGAAGACACAGAGGGCCCTTGGTGAAAGGTAGACCAACTTTGGTTGGAATTGGATGAAGACGCCCACAGATCGAAAAGTGCATTAGCTGGCACAACTGGTAGACACATCCAGATGAAATAACGTTGTTCTCATCCGGATGGTAATTGAAGTTCCCAGCAACCACTGCAGGAAAGAACGAGCACAAGTAAAAGTCAAGGTCTTCAGAGAATGTCCTTTTCTCTGCTGATAAACACGGGGCGTACACGTTAAGCAATCGGAAGTTGAGACCAGATAGCAGGCAGTCCAAAGAAATTACCCTGCACTCACAGTCAAAGACGCCGTTCGACACCACAATGGAGGGGTTGAAGCTGATGGAGGCAACCCCCTGCCCATGTGGCGAAGATGAGTTCATGAAGAAATGCGCAGATGGATATTGACTGCGAAGGCCAGGAAGGTTAGCAAGCTGTTGCGAAGCAGCAAACTTCACCTCTTTAAGAAGGAGAGCATCTGGCCTGTACAGGGCAATGAATGATGACAAAAGCAATTGCTTGAACGACTAACCAAGGGAACGAACGTATAGTGAAAAGCCCTTCACTGCGAATTTAAGCTGACGGGGGCTGACCTCTATCTGAAGAAGACTTGAGACTCACGGACGACGGAGGTGGCTCAGATGTCTTCCGTCTAGGGGAGCGAGCAGGTCCCGAAGAGGAAGAGGGGCTGTGATGATGACGATCTATGCAGCTCTCTCGATCAGATGAAAAGGACAAAGGAATCCCGTCCTTCTTGCTACGATGATGTCGGGCCTTTTTCTTGCGATGGCTCTTAGGCATCGCAAGAAGATCCTGCTGAGCAGACGCTGATGGCGTGGAAGTCCCAGCACAGGATGAAATTTTACCAGGCGTGAGCGCAGAGGTGATTCGAAGGAGCTGCGATGCCGATGAAAGAGCAGGAGGACAAAGAGCTGGAAACTCCTCCACATCAAACACTGACACGGAGCACAACGAATCGTCTAAGATGACTTCAACAGAGTGACAGTGCTCCAACATCGGGGACACATTAGGCTAAGGTTGAGGAGAAGGAACAGTCTCTCGATCCACACGAAGCCGAGGAGAGGGAGGCGGCTTCTCTTTCCCAAGAGTCGTAGAAGGAGGCAGCGATGGTGGGGCCATGTTCGATTTCCTCGGTAAAGAAGGAGGCGATGATGGTGGGGCCGTCTTCGATTTCCCCAGTGAAGCAGGAGGCAACGACGATGGTGGGTCGTCTTCCACTTCCTTGGTGGAGGACAAGGTGCTGTTGCTCTGGTCGGCTCAGGTGACTTGGCTGGTGAAGTCATCTTTGCTGGTTGCTGGGACGACATTCCTCGAGGCGGTGGCGTTGGGGCTGCTGATAATGCGTTTGTCCTCTCCTGGCACTGGTGGAATTTGTGCACGATCTGGTGGCAGGAATCACATTTCTGAAGGAGAGGACCGTCTTTCCGAACGTGGGAAGACTTTTTACAATACCAGCAACACTGCCACTGTCCCTTGTAAGATACGGAGACTTTGACTGCGCGCATGACAAGGAACTCAGGAATGTCTTTATGCAGCTTCAAGTAGACTACGATGTCGCCCGTCATCTGAAGAGGAAAATCTGGTTGCAGGAGGTATGAGATTCTTCGCACCGCCCCGTAGTCCGACATGTAGTCTCGGTGATACTTTTCAGCCATCAGTGACGATGCGCCCCAGATAAGAACTGGAACATATTCGGGTTCGGCGTAACTCAGGTGGACGGTGGTTTGCCCAACCTTGATAAAGTCCGCAGCCACTATGTGGTTTGCAATTATCTGCTGCCTGCAGAGCATCTTCGACTCTGTCGGAGAAAGCCTCTGCAGGACAGAAACAGCGGGGTGACTCGACGGGAGAAATAGAGGTATACCCGTTTTGGCGTATACCTCCTTCATAAACATGCCGATGGCGAAGGGACCATCAGCGATCATATCAACCATGTGCTCGATGGTTGATATCGATAAAGTTTTTTGGTGTGAAGGAGAAAAAGAACCTCCCCAGGAAACACCAGGGGGGGGGGGCAAACACACTAAACGCTTGTCTGCTCACTTATGAGGAAGATGGAGGAGTTTCATACTAGCATTATGGCAGAGCAGAAAAGTAGTGAAAAAAATTTTAAATGCTGATGAAGTTATACTCTTGGGGCAATAGTTCAGAGGCACCTGGCTAGCACGAGGCAACAATAGAAAGGCACACTTCAGAGTATAATTATGTAAATAAGAGAACAACTCTTAAAGTTATGAACATTGTTGATAAAATCATACAAGGCTTCAAAAAAAATATACCAATTTAATCTAGTCAAATTACTGGAATGTCAAAAATCAAATGATCCTTATATAAATATTGCTAGAGCAAATGTGTACACATATATTATCATTCGTATAATTGTATCATTTTATATTCTGCCCAAATTTTAAAACTCCAAAAAAAAAGAATTTAAATGACAGACAGCCAGAAAAGTAATATAAAGATTTTCATTTACATCAGCTTTAAATATTGTACTAAGAATAATATAAAAAATTATTAACAATATCACCCCAGGCAAAAAAAAAATTTAAGAGAAATTAAATGATTATAAATTGTTAAAACTTGTAGTATAAAATAACTTTAATGGCTGAAAATCAGATAATATATATGTTTTAAAAAAGGGAAAAATGTGATGGAAGATTTATTCAAACATCACATACCTTAATAATCTATCAACTAAGAAAGTATATACTTGACAAAAGTATATTAAAGATAAAACATGATACTTATTTAAGTAATATCCTCTTTTGAATAGTAGAATAATCTACTCTGGGTAGATTTCGTAAATTATATTTCTTTGGGGATGTATGAGTGAGAGGATCAACTACCTTATCCTCAGATGACTACATCTCAGCCCTTCTCTCAAATTGAACTTAATGATCTGACTAGAGATCTGGGTCTTTCGAAAGAGGCAGTTGAATTGTTGGGCTCCAGATTGAAAGAAAAAAAACTTATTGGCCAAAGGTACCTCTTTTATAGGTACAGTGACCGAGAAAAGGAATTTGGTAAGCACTTTAAGGAAGAGGAGAAGCTGGTCTATTGTTCTGATGTTTCCAGATTGATGAGCAAATTTAATATCACCTACGATGAAGATGAATGGAGGCTGTTTATAGATTCATCGAAAAGCAGCCTTAAAGCTGTCATTCTTCATCACCACTTGGACAATCGGTGCATTTAAAAGAACGCTATGAAAAACTGGCTCTTGTCCTTAACAAAATAAAATATTCCGACCACGGTTGGACCATTTGCGATGATTTTAAAGTTATCTCCATGGTACTTGGTTAAGTATTGTTAACCCCATTGCATTTAAAATTAGGTGTAATGTTGCAGCTTTTTAAAGCTATTCCAAAAGATGGCGATTGTCTCAAATACCTATGCAAAAAGTTTCCAGTTTTATCCCAATCCAGGTTGAAAGAGGGAAAGCTTATGAAAGATAAAGAATTTGAGACTTACATTACAACAAAGGAAAAAGAAGCTTGGGTTCCCTTCAAAGAAGTCGTCAGCAAATTTTTGGATAATTACAAGGATCCTGACGATAAACCAACTCTAGTGAATATGCTGGACAAATTTTAAGCGTTGGGTTGCTCACTGGGTGTCAAATACATTTCCTTCACTCACATGTGGACTTTTTCCCCAAAAATTTATTATCAGTCAGCGAAGAAGAGGGTGAAAGTTGAAACCAAGACATCAAAGATACGGAAAGCAAATTTCAAGGGACATGGGACAAGGACATGCTCGCCGACTACTATTTTAACAAGAGATAGGCCGGAGACTGAACATAATAGAAGAATGTCAAAAAGAAGTTTCAAAGGAAAAAGAGTACGTACTTATATAAAAAAACTTTTTGATTTGTTTTGTTTTTTGCTCAGTTTAAAATTTGTTTCAAACTTTCATGTACACAAGTATATTATTTGCTCCACTCGGTCAATCGTCTATTCTATGTAAGTTAGCTTAATAAAAACAGATGAAAATAGTATATTGATGATTTTCTTCTAGAAACTGCAACATAATTTAATATAAAAAGTGTAAACTCAAAGGGACTTTTTGTTTTTCTCTCGACCAGTGGTTTTCATCCATTTAAACATATAAAACATAAATGATAATAATCGATTGATGAAAAATCAATTTGCCTCACCAAGAATCGATTATTTTGCATAAATATAAATAGATAAAAACCACTGTTGCCAGATAGTACAAAATTGTTCGCGAGAATTCCTTTTCAAATAGGATTTTAGCAAAAATATCGATTTTGATTTTACAAAAAATCCTGACGTGCTGAAAAAAATGGAAGTCATTTTCGATATCAGCAAACCAAATAACATAAACATAAGCGAAAACTTCTCTTGTATTTTTCAAAAACTTCAATTTCGCAGGCCTGTGTTATTAATATAAGAGCAAGATGTAGAAAGCGATTTCGTTATTAGCAATATCCATATATCTTATCCTGCACAGCATCCACAATAAACATTAAATGTAGGAAGATGAAAAAAAATATACACACAAAATAAGATGCTGGCTCAGGACCAGATGAGATTTAACTGCAGGAATCAAGCCTAGGTTTTCTTGAACCAGCAATTGAATTAATTTTTTTCTATTTACATAATGGTAATATTTAGTATTTGTAGGCTTAATGAGATGTTCCCCATTTTATTTCTGTAAGTCAATAGAGTTTAATTTTAGATTCCCGTTTTGTATTTAAAATTTCACGTGCAGACACTCCATCGTGAAAACGTGAGCCACTTGAGATGAACTAGAGCCTACCCCGAGAGTTTATTTTGACACAAGAATTCGTTCGCGTATTTCGCATGCTTAGTAAAATAAAGTTGAAATCGTCAATTGAAACTGATGTTTAAAACGACGAAGCGTTTAAGGGACAAGTATTTTGCTACGCTGTTGTGGTAATGGGAAAATATAACTTTTAACCTATTCTTACGATGACAGTGATCTTTCATATTATTGGCAGTAAAAGGAAGGAATCGAAAAGATGTTTCATTAACATGCGACAGTCGCTTAGAGACTAAGGGTCAGAAATTATGTTTTTCCTTATTGAACATTACCTATACCATTATTGCCCGACGTAATAGGAATTTTCATTAAGTAGAAAAAATACATTCCAAATTGTAAGATAATAATAGGTACTTTGATAAAGCAGCCCTCTAATTGAATATTATAACTGCAGAATATATTTGAAACAAGGAATTCGCCTGTTGGACATTTTTAAATATTAGTCAAGTACCGTTCCAACAAAATAGAAGATCCTTGATAGTTGAAAAAAAGCAGTGAAATATGAAATCAGAAATGAATAACGCGTTTTAGATGTTCTAAAAGCCCCTGTCGAATTTACCTGAGCATATGGAACCACGTCAACGAAAACTTTTGGATTAACTTAATACAGATGATGACGTTAAAGGACTGATGACGTTAAATATTGTTCTCATCAGAATAGCATGGATCTTATGTATAACATGGTACTGTACCTCAAATTACGTGCCAGTCGTTTGTTCATAAATACTGTTGCAGTCTATGCCGTTTTCTTTACTGGTTATGCCAAGTGATTGGTTTTTGTTGCTTTGTTGCCATAGTGCAACCGAATTCTTATTGCTTCCTTATTTTTTGGTGATTCTAATGCATTATAATGCATTAAAGTCATTAAGTTCTGCCATTTTTGTCTCGCTTATCTTTAGAAATTATGTCGCATACCTTCGCAATTTCTCTCGTATATATTAACAACTTATTTCGCACACCTTCGCAATGTATTGCTTATATCATCGCAATTTATACAATTCATATATCTTGTCTTTTGAGCTCAACGAAAACATTCAATATTGAGCAAGATATAGCAAAATATGTCATCTCCCACATCAACATCTATGGTCCTTTGAGCCGGATACATCTTTCGCCCACCTTGCAAACCAGATTAGCACTTTCCTCGCATCGGATATATCGCTCGTCTTGTTTACCAGATTGCCCGTTTCACCAGCATCAGATATATTTTTTTGTCCGCATTGCAGGATGGAACTATCTCTACCCGAAACAATAGAGAATTTCGCGATGCTCATGCATGAAATGCAACAATTCATGATGCGTGCGAAATCCAGTACTCCAACATAGCAATAGAATCTCAACATCAAAACAACTTTCTCGTTACTTCTGAAAATATTAAAGATCTAAGAAATATATTTTTGACATTATTAGATAAATGTAAACTTTTTGAGCTAGACTTAAACGTGGATTTAATTTCTGATTTTTCGCAGATGCAACTTTTTTAATTTGGACTTATTGTACTATCCAGTCTCGCCTTGTCCCTCTAAATTCGCAACAGATCTCACCAAGTGGAGTAGAAAACTAGAAGATATCGCCACACAACTACTATAGTTAAGTACTATACACCTTACTTCTGAAAGTTTTCATAATCAGCCTATTTCTTCCTGGGGCTTACCTTCGATAAGCAATGTTAATTTAAAGCAAGCGACTGCAAGCTCAAGCTCACCATCTATCAGCAAACATTGTGTATATTGTAGCAATGCCGATCATTTAAACTTATATGCGTGTTCGGCGTTTAAAAAGTTATCGGCGAGATCTTGATTTGAATTTCTAAAAAGGAATGCGCTGTACATTAACTGCTTGCGTCCAAGACTCTTGCAAATCCTTTCGTGTTTGTCAGCACTGTCAATGTGTCATCAGAAACTCCATGGGGAACATGAAATGTTGGATAAAGGTGTGATGATCCCCTCGAATGACTACACAAAGACATCTGGACGTCGAGTAATGCTCCTTAAACTAGCCAGACTTAACCTGTGCCATTCAGAAAGGAAGAAGGACCTCAGATGTGTAACTCCTTTCCTCCAAAACACTGCAGCTGTCAAAATCGCCCCATGCAATCTATCAATCAAGGCCACCCACAGTTCCTTGTTTAAAAAGACGATGGAAAAGGCTAGATCCACCTTCAAAGAAACATCGATGGAATCATCCGTCTGGAATCGCACAGGGTAAGAGAACCTTGCCAGACCAAAATGCTGTTTAAGACGGTCCCAGATGGACCGTTCGAACGAGCACTCATAAAGCACATGTTTGCTAGATTCTTCGACCTTACAAAACAGGTATCCAGCAGATCCAACTAGTTTCCAGTGATGAAGACACTAAAGAGTGAAGAATCCGTGGTGCAGCAGAGGCTAGTGATAGTTAAAGGTAGTTCTAGTGAAGTCAATAGCTTTTATTGCCTTTAAGATAGCTGATCAGAGATAATCAAGTGCAAACGGAGGATGTCTGTAGTCGCACCCTAGTCGGATTGCTAGAAGAACCATGAAAGTCGTAAGTTTCCTCAGCCTTTAGGGTCTAATTGTCGCAGTCCAGGAAGAAATGTCATTAAATTCAGTTGTAGATGTTTATTAAACTTCAATTAATCGCAAATGGCAACGAAGGTGGAAGCGGCAGCCTGTTCACCACCTTCATTTAAAGAAACTTGGATGCAAAAATACAAAATTTGCCCATATAGGTAGGGAAAAGAGGAAAATATTTAGGCCACGATAAGGTAGCGTCGGATATCAGGCAACCCTAACCCCCCCTATCAAAGGGGATAAAAAGAATTTCTCCCTTGAGTGAATAACGATTGGAAGTATAACCCCACACACAATTCACAATAGCTCTGCGTATTTTTTGCAGATCTTTATGAGATGGTAAGGGTAGGTTAGGTTAAGTGAATAGACACCACTTGAATGTCAAAACGGGCAATACATGAGTTTTAATAAATCGCACCTTGACAAACATCGAGGGTTGAAACAGAAGTTTTTGTCAAGGTAGGGAATACATTTTTCAATCACTTGTTGCCAGTGATGGGAGTCCATATCCGGTAAAAAGGAGAATACATTCCACAACACTGTCACTTGGCAACACCATGAGATTGAAAAAAGGTGGAGATAATTTTTACTCCAGTTCCCAATCGCAATACCTTTAGACTTGACGAGGTTGATGGAGCTGCCCATTGAAGTAATAAAATGATAAAAAGTATTTTTATAGATGCTCAGGGAATATGAATCTGACGCAAAGACTATATTATCAGCATATGCCAGCGTTCTGATGTTGATGGACGCTGCTGGCAAAGCATATCCCCAAACATATGGGTGGCGATTTAGATAATGCAGCAATAGCTCCAAATAAAAATGTGCAATTGGAATTAGGGTTAATGAACACTCCTGCCTGACACCTTTTAACAGTTCAAAGGTAGACGAAAGGAAGACGAAAGGGAGACGAAAGTAGCCGAAGCATGCAGTGCAGAGATAACCGCAGCAAAATTCCAAAGATGAAGATAATAAACACTTGAAAAAGGAACTCATGATTCACTCTACAGAAGGCCATTTCCTGGTCAAGGCTGAGCACAACAAGAGTATTTAGACAAACTCTCATTTCCTCCATGACACAACTAACGGTTGTAATGTTGTCAGATAACCTGGGAGCCGGAATTGAGCTGGACTCTCCTGGATGGAAGAACTCGGTGGCAAATAGCTTGAGCCGCTGCTGGAACACCCCAGTGAAGACGTTATAGTCCATGTTGAGCAGGATTAGTGTTCTCCACTGCATCACAAGTTCAGGATCTGGAACCTTAGGGAGAAGAATGATCTGCCCCACGGTGAAATCCGATGCAATGGAGGAACGGTCTGCAAAAATCGACTTGAACACTTGTACCAGAAAATGCCCAACAAGTTTCCGTGTCGTGTTGTAGAACAAATACGGAAAGCCATCCAAGCCCAGGTTAGACTGGTGATAGCCATCCGCTGTAAGAGCCTTCTTGATTTCATCTTCGGTAAAAGGACATGTAATAAAAGCATAAGTATCCTCAGAAAAAGTTCGTAGTGCCTATATCCAACGCTTTGTGGCATTAAATGGAAAGAATGGATGATAGAGATGTTGAGAAGTGGGAGTGTAAGGCTGACAAGACATCGGAGTCAGAAACCACTTCCCCACCTTCCACCATTAACCGATGATATTACTTGTTGTTTGCTCGCTGCCTTTCCTCTGCGAATACTGACGCAGACATATTCCAGACATCAGCAGACCAGGAAAGTTTGGCCCTTTAGTTGCTTTGCAGATCATCCGAGAATTGATCTCGCTCTTCATCTAAAGACGACAGCAAACTCCTCTTGGGTGTAGAGTCGGAGAATCTCTTGGAGCATGAGGAGATGTCAGCGATGATGTCTAGCAGCCTCAATTCCACTCTTCCTGAAGAATTGTTTAATTTTTGATTGTAGCTTTAACCACGACACAAGCATAAGAGGCAAATTGTGGAGATATTTTTTAACAAACTGAAGAAACCTCCCCTTGTATTCCTCGTTGTCAAGCAGAGAGACGTTCATAAACCAGTTCTTATGGGGAGAAGAACCTATAGCCGATGCTGAAAATGGAGGGAACTATGACCACATGATGCTACTGTGGTCGGAGAATGAACATGGGATAACTTCCATTACATCAGGTGAGCCAGCAAATTTATATTATCAATGAGAAAAATTTATATTGTCCAGGTGAAATGACACATTGGTTCCTCAATCATAAGTGAAACCAGGTTGATAGCATCGTGGAGGGAGTGTCCAAAGGTCGAATAATGCATTTTGCTGGCACAAACGATGCACATATCCAGACGAAAAGATGTTTTCATTGTCTGAATGGCAGGTAAAGTCCCCAGCATTCATTACAGATAAAGATGAGCGCAAAAAATTGTCAATATTATTTAAAATGTTCGTTTCTCTGCTGAAGCACAAGAAGCATACACGTTAAGCATTTGGAAATTGACACCCGGTATTGAGATGTCTAAAGAAATTACTCTGTACCCGCAGTCATACATGCAGTTCGACACTTGCATGGACGGCTTAAAAATGATAGCACCGACCCCTTGAACCACCAGTAAGAAGAGTTCACACAAAATTATCCACGTGGGTATTGGCTGTGAAGGCTGGGAAGAAGGTAGCCCTGTTGTGTAGGAGCAAGCTTCACTTCCTGAAACAAGAGAATGTACAGCCGGTACAGAGCAATGAATGTTGACTCTACCAATTGCTTAAAAGAGGAACCAAGGGAAAGCATGTTCAGTGATATGACCTTCATTCTGATGATTTAAGATGGTGGATTCCGATCTGAGTCTATCTCTGGTGGAGACTGGAGCCTCAAAGATTTAGCAAGATGCTCTGATGTATATCTTCTAGGTGCATGAGTCCGACACATAAAGGAAGAGGAAGGACTGCACTGATGACTGCTGCAACTGTCTCACTCAAAAGAAGATGCAATACTATTCCATCTGCTGCTACGGTGCCATCTGGGTTTTTTCTTGCGGGGGCCCTTGGCCGATGTTGCTGACGATGTTGCTGACGAATACCCTGACCAGTAGCCGAAGCTGATAATGACATCTGAGCTACAGAAGGCATAAGGCAATTTTCATTGGCAGAAGATACGAATGCATTAGTGGAGGAATATCAGGAAAATACTCCCTCGTGAACATCGATTCTGGGCCCAGTGAGATGTCTGCATCATCCTCAGCAGCACTCAATTCTTCAACCATCGTGATGTCGCTCGATGGCTGCAGAGGAGAGATGGCCTCAATCACTCCTGGAGGCAGAAGCTGAGATGGTGGTGGCATCAAAGCTCTTGGCTCATGAGGAAGAGTTGGAAGTAAGGAATTCACTCACGTTCCTCATGGCAGAGATGAAGGCGCGACCATCCAACGTGGCTCTGGCAATGACATCCTTCTCAGTTGCTTGGCTGACAGTTACGGAGGCAATGACACAGGTGCTGCTGGCAAGATGACTGCCCTCTCTGGGCAAAGATGAAATCCGTCCACTATGCGCAAGCAAATCTCGCACTTCTTCAGGAGAGGACAATCTCTCCGTTCATGTGTGGGCTTTTCACGGAACCAGCAGTACTGCCTCATACCCTTATAATACACAAAGACACACTCACTGTGCATTATAAAGGATCCTGGAATGTCGTACTCTGTCTGCAGACGAGTGGTATCCTGCTGCTCGGGTTTGGAAAACCAAGCACCCCCCCTCCCCATATGATGAATAGAGGCCTTACAATACATTATAGTTAGCTTTAAGTAACTGACTAGTTTCGCTATTTATTCCCGGCTTTTTAAAAGAGATAAGAAGAGGAATTTATAACGCTTTTATACAAAATTGTGAACATAACAATTGCTTGTGATTGGATGGGATATATAAAGTTTCCTGATGCTATAATACATTTCTGTGATTGGGTGGAATTATACAAACCAAGATTAAAACAAAAGTTACAAAACTGTGGATTGCTAAGTTCGTTAAATTTTAACAGTTATATAAATCTTATGGAACAGAAAAACAGAATTTTTACAATAGATCACGAATAGAACTTAGCATTGGAAAATGCCATATAACAGTTGTGTATGGAGAATGTTCGTCAGTGAATCCGATTGGGCTTTGAATATTTCTATACTTTCGAGTATGGCTATTTTCGCTGGATTATAGGAATATTGTAGAATCTTCATGGAGTCGTCTATTGTTTCAGGGGGGTAGTTATCTTCCAGAAGGTGATTTGCAAAATTTGATTTTGTGTCTTTTTTGTGTGTGATGTGTTACGTACCTTTACACCCTCTACAGTATTAAATTTATTTTTTTTTCGTCTTCGACGTTTTACGATAGTCTTTTCTGCTATCATTATCCCTGTTCGCAGACTCTTCCAACATCGTGTTTCTCTCCCTCCACGACTTATCGTTATTCCTGATTCCGGTCACCCATTATTTACCCTTTGACTATTGCAGCTCTCATGTTTAACGGTGTAGGTAATCCGCTAACTTTGTACCTTACGCTTTACTATTTTTTTAAACGGAGGTTACCGTAGTCCCCCTCCACCTTTTGTTATAAAGGGATTACTCGACGCGTTCGGTTAGCGTCAGTTTTACTGGTTAATGATAATTTTCGCCTGGGAAATTAAAAAAATGTCAATTTTTTTTTCGCGTCATTTCTCCTTTTTTCTTAGGTTATTATTCCCATAGAAAATTTACATTGGTCGCTTGAGGATCTTTTTGACTATATTAATTTTTCCGTCAAGGCTTTTAGTTAAGCGTTCGGAGTTCGTAAGTTTACCTAATTCCGTTTATTAGAATTATTCCGTGCGTGAGCTCAATGTCTTCTCTCGTCGTCTTTTAATAATGACGCGTTTCTTAGAAATGATATCTCCCGTTTGTTTTTTCAAGCCTGATTATTTAAAATTCATCTCTCTCTTTGCTGTACCTTATACATGTTTTCTTAAGAACGCTCTTTCACGAACTATTAAACTTGGGAAACCTTTTTTTACAGTATAGTTTTTTTTTATGAAATACGATTTTCATTAATTGTCTTTTCTTTCCCCGAGGTTCGTCGTCATCGCTATTGTTAAAAGTTTCACGTTTTTCTTTGTTGCCATTGTTTAGTCGTCGTTGTATTAAATAGCTCGTTTTTTGGAGCAAATGTGTCTTTTCCTTTCCAAGAACTCGGAAGTTCTGTCACGCGGGACGTGATATTTAAATATTTTTTTGTTCTGGTAGGTTTTCTGTTAACTAAAAGTAGTATACAATGGAATCAAGCCAAAAACTGTGGACACAACTATAGAAAGAAAAATAACTCCAAAACCACTATTCCACATAATAATTATGTGGAATAGTGGTTTTGGATTTATTTTTCTTTCTAAAAGTAGTATGTTTAGTCAGTATCAGCTCGGTCTCTGAATCGGCATCATAAGCTCCTCTCCCATCTCTTAACTTTCCCAATAACATGGTGTGACCGAATCGTGGTGCTAGGATATGTCTTCTCCTTTCTACCGACTATGGACTCTATGCACTGGCAACAAGTGATTGAGAAGTGCATCGCTCGCCTTGACAGAAACTTCCGGTTTCCAACTTCAATGTTTGTCAAGGTGAGGTTTATAAAGACACATGTGCTTCCAGTGTTAACATCTAAATGCCTATTCACCTTGCCTTTTTACAAAGACCTCCAGAGACTGCGTAGTGCGATGGTGAGCTGCGTGTGGGGAATGTCTGCTCAGCGACGTCATCCAGCGCGAGCCTCATTCATCTTTACCCCCTTCGAGAGAGGTGGCTTAGGTTTACCCGATATCAAACGATATCTCATTGCTGCCAGACTGGCTGCAATGATTCGGGTATTCCTTTTCCCTCCCCCCATGTGGGCGAATTTTGTTTTCTCGCATTTACGTTTTTTCTCCAAGGTGAATAGGCTTCCATTGCCTTCCTTGTTGCCAGTGGTTACTTATCATCGTCATCCAAACCTGTATATGACATTTACCACCGATATTGTGTCTTTTTTGCCCATGTTGCGCCGTCTGGATCCACAAGAGTGGGGCTCATTACGTCTGGCGTGGTTCTTCCAGCAGTCCGACCCAGGGGAGACAACTGACATCCTTAAGTTCTTCCCTAATTATCCGTGGGCAGCAGTCCTAAATCTACTGAAATCTTTTGCTTTCGAGCGGACATTATTTAACTACCAATGGCGACTGTTGCATCACGGATTTCACTCTTTTACACGACTTCATCAGTGGAGAGTGGTCGGGTCTGCTGGATGTCTGTTCTGCGGCGCTGATGAGACTGTCAGCCATATTTTTTACGAGTGCCCGTTTGCGAAGTCCATCTGGGATCGTTTGAGGCAGCATTACGGGCTGGTACACTTTTCGTATCAGTCTGTGCGCTTCTTCATTAACGATTCCACCGGCGAGGTATTGAATCCGGACCTAGCTCTGGCGATCGCCTTCATTAATAAAGAACTTTGGCTGGCCCGTGTAGGTCGATCGCTAGGTCATCCTCCATCACTCACAGCTGTATGGAAGAAAGTGGCCATTCAACTCCGATTTTTTCTTCTTCTTGAATGGTCAAAGCTAGGTCCGTCTACGTTTAAGAAACGCTTCTCAACATCCAAGTGTTTATGCGAGGTCATCGGACGAGACCAGACCTTCCACTTCACTTTTCCGATGGCCTTTTGATACTTCGTCGGTAGCAAACGGGCCTCGTTTCTGAGGCGTTTGAATAAGTTGCGCAGTCCTCAATCGGACTGCTAGAAACTTACGGCATGTGCGCCTAGACGCCTAGTTATTCAAGATCTTTTTTTTTAGGCGTCTGCTGAGGCAACACCATCTGCCTTAGCTCCAACAGCCTCCTCTCCCATCTCTGGGATATCGAGATGGATATACAGTTAATAGATGTTAGTAACTTTTATTGTGCAATCTTGGGTTAAGATTTCGTCAGGCCACGTCTGAGGAGCCTACGAGTTTGTTTTTTTTGATTATGTGTGGTTATCCGACATGATGTCGACCGTCTTTTGTTTGCTACTTTGTTTTCTTTTGCCGATGTAGTGTTCGGCTGATCGTCGAATATGCTTCAAGTCGTCTAACGACTTTAGTTTGTTGGACATAGGAATGTTTCGTCCCGTCCAAGATATGATGTGGATCCCATTGTCCTTTGGCTGCTTCCGTCTTACGGCTGATTCCGGAGTGATGCTTTAGTCCGTCGTTCGACTTAGAGTTGTACTGGAACTTTCATAATGCAACGTGCTGATGTTCAACAGGAAACCAACCCATTCAGATGAATTTCTGTCATCTATGTTCCGATTTCCGAGATGTTTTAGAAAACCGACTTTTCTTTTTTGGACTTTGTTTGATTAATACCTTTTAATAATTTACTTTCTTCATGATTTTTAAATCCTTTTAATTGAGAGTATCTAATCTTTTTTTTCTTTTATTTCTTAATGATACTTTGTTAATATTGTTTTGTTTTTCAGGACCTCGACCATGTTGTTCCCGTCTTACCCGGTCGTCACCTCCTATGTCGTGTGTCTACCCTTTGGTCTGTCTTGCCTTTCCCGTATTATTCCTCTTAGTGTTATCCCGTCGTATTTAATCTAGCGTTATTTTGTTGCCCGTCCTTCGGATTCCTTGTGGATGAGGTCTAATGGTTTGATGATTATATTTTTAATCTCTACCTTTTTTGTGGAGTTGCTTATTTGAATATCACATAACGTTTGTTTGTTTTCTAGTATCACTTAAGAATTTATGAAATTTTTTTTTATTTCCAATTTTTGCTTTCTTTTTTTTTGCTGTCAGTTTCTCTTTATTTTTTTGCAGTACAAGCATCGCACCTCACCCATCTAATAGTATGATCCTCGATCCTTCCCCGAGAATTCCTTTTCGCTTTCCATGGTATCATCCAGTTACTTCATCTGCATATTCGGATTTTTGACTATACCTGAAGTGGACTCGATGTACTGTCAACCTTTGTTGCCATTCCAGTCTTACCGTTAGACGGTTTCCGACCTTTGCTTGTTATCTGCTGTCTGCATCATCTACCTATATTCTGTCAGCAATAAAGAAAATATTTATTTGGACTTCTCTAGTTTTTCCTTTACTGAAAGGTTGTCTTAGGGTATTGAATTATTAGCACTTGTGATCATGGGTTAACGTAACGTATAGTTCGCGTTTTTCTTTGACATTTTATTCATTTAAGTTAACTGGGGAGTTAACGCTATTTCTACATTATTAACTTTCCTTTTAATCTTTATTTACCTGACGGGCTAGTCCTAGTTAATATTACTATCTTTTTGGGTTTTGCAGATTATTACGCCTTTTGTGTTTTCTTAAGGGAAGGTCGGGTTTTCTTTTATTCCCTCTGGAGCTCAACGTGACGGTAAACACGACTTCTGTTTACTAGCACGTTACAGATGTCATATGTTCTTTATATCGTGTGAAAAACAGTCTCGATGTCCAACTGCCCCTAAATGCTTCCTCTCTTAACAAAGAGTTCTGCGTCATACATTATCTAGCCAAATCGAATAGCTATCCTAACTCATTCATCCATCACACTGTCCATAAACGTATCTAACGTTTCCAAAACACAATATCCCAACCACCTGACCCTATATCCAACCAAAATTATTGGCTCTCTCACCTTCGGAGGTGATTTCATCTACCCCCTAGCAAGATTCCCATCCGCAAAAGGCATAAAAGTGGCATTCCGAACGAGCAATTCCGTTACACACTCACTTAATCCCCCGCAATATATTCCTAAAAATGGTTTCAACGCCAGCAGAATATACGGACTTCAATGTTAATTTTGTGACCGGTGTTATATTGGTATGACGTCGAGACAGCTTTCCACACAATATACACAATAATAACATATGGCGTCATACACGAAAAAAGACAAAAAATGAAATTTTGCAAACCACCTTCTAGAAGATGACCACCCTCTCTGGAACAATAGACGACTCCATGAAGATTGTACAATATTCCAAAAATCCAGGGAAATAGACATGCTTGAAAGTATAGAAATATTCAAATCGGATTCACCGACGAACATTCTCAATATGGAACTGTTATTTGACATATTTCCAATGCTAACTTCTATTCGTGATCTATTGTAATAATTCTGTTATTCTATTCCATAACAGTTTATATAACTGTTAAAACTTAGCAAACTTAGCAAACCACAGCATTGTATTTTTCTAATTTTGGTTTGTCTAATTCCACCCAATCACAGAAATGTATAATAACCTCAGATAATTTATATATCCTATCCAATCACAACAACAATTGCTATGTTCACAATCCTGTATAAAAGCGCTATAATTACCCCTGCTTATCACTTTGAAAAAGTCGGGAATAAATGGCGAAACTAGTCAGTTTCTTCAAACTAACTATAATGTATTGTAAGACCTCTGTTCATAATATTAGAAACAACAATACAACGATCCAAAGACCTGTTGATCACCCCCATAATCTGATGGCATTTCCAGATGTTTATTTCAAACAGGAGAGGCGAAATCCCCCTGACATGGACTGTCAAATGGCCAGGGTCAGCATGTAAGAAGTTGACGCTAGTATTGCCATCTACCACACCCTCAACGTTGATGCTGATGATCAGCAACATTTCTTTGATCAGCACAGCAACTTATACTTGGTCGACTTGAGTCGCTGCAAGACAGAGATGGTGGGGTTCCCAGACGGCAAAATTGACCGAGTGCCTATTGTTGCATAAAGCCCATTCATAAAACTCATTACCATGTTCTCCATAGTAACAAATTAAAAAGATTAAAGATAAGTCACAAATAACCTCCCCCAGAGGTGGCTGGGGGAGAGAGTCACTCACTAAAAAAATAAGAAGCACTTAATGTTCATATCACACGACATGGAAAATAACCATAAAACAGAGCAAACAAGAAGCCTTCTCTACATGGAGCGAAGTAACGACCAACTTTTCGGAGCTCCTTGGTTTCTTCTTTTTATTTCCATTTTCTTACTCCCTCGTTTGCATACCACGCTGCCTAATGAATCCTCTCGTTGGTCGCTCTTCAGGTTGGTCGATTTCCATCGACAGGGTTCTGCCATTTAAAGTGGGGATGTTTTTTACTTCTTCTCTCGATGTCATCTCACGTAATCTCCCGATCACACGTGTCGATTAAGATGACACTGATCATTCCAAAAACATAGACACAGATCTACGTGCTTAATATCAAAGGAACAGTGTGCGAGTCAAAGTGCAATTACTGCAATCATTAAAAAGTCGAAAGGACTAGCTCATTGATGGCCACTAAGCAACCTGGAAGACTAAGCTAAAACAGGATATTAAACTCTTGAAATACCTATTATAAAATCAAAAGACATACAATAACATAAACTACTTTGCAATGAAATTGCCCCACCAACAAGGAGTTATCCGACCTTATCCATATTTAGTAGGGGGGATTCGTCTACCTCCGACTAGTAAACGATTAGATGCATGCTTACGAATCATGACCATTTGTGTTGATACAGGGTGTACTAGTTCCTGTATAGGCTCATCAGTTGACACTTGTGCGAGACGTTCCATACAGTAGGGAGGAAGCAACTGTCTCGTGAACAGTACTGTAATCCGCACAACAGTCTCAATGTCGTGACAATGACGACAACCGTTCACGCAATTAACGGACTTCGAACGAGTTCGGATGGTCAACCAGACGGATTGCTGTACATGTGTCACGGTATGCTCGGACGCTAGGCCGATGTTGGAGGCAATGGCGAGCGGAAGGCAGACATGCTAGAATACCAGGCTCTGGGGCCCCGGGGAAGCATGGAAGCTCGTATCGATAGGCGGATACTGCGAACGGCGCTAGTGGACAGAATCATCACCATGCAGCAACTGTGCGACAACGTCACTATTCCCGCTATTACTCCAGTGTCAATAGTGAAAATAGCACGCCGCGACAATGTCTGCCAGACGTTCATTGTTATGATTCTGACAGATTGTTATGATTTTGACACATGAGCAGCTGGCGAATGGAATGCTACCTGTTGGTCTTCAGTGACGAATCCCGCTTTTGTTTGGAAACCGTCAACAGACGCGGACGGATGTGGAGCAGATCAGTGGAACGTGCCAATGAACAATGCTTTCCGTATTGCCATAGTGGCCCAACACCAGGGATCATTGACTGGGTTGCCATCAGCTACGATATCAAACGCCTTTTGTCACCATTCAAGGTATCCTGACAGCAGCACAGAGATTCTGCAGCCCGTAATACTGCCCTTTCTGCACAGCATACCCTGCCCAGTCTTTTAGCAGGATAACGCCAGACCGCACACTGCAAACATGAGCATGGCGTGTGTGGATCATGTCAACTGCCTGCCATGGTTCGCGAGGTCACCATTGACTGGAATCAGCTAATAATTTATAAAATGGATACTATAAAAATGGAATTGCGTTTCATGGAGTGGTCAGTCTTCGTTCCATTTGCTTATGTAGAGCGATGCAAGAAACTCATTCGTCAGAAATCCGAAGCATTCACCCAATCACTCATAGTACCATTTGCTTATCTACAGAGTGATTCAGTCAATTTCTGACCATTTCACTCGAATGACGTGCATTAGGGATAAACAATTGTAAGAATATGAGCGCCATATCGAATTTCTAAATAGTTGGAGTTTGTATTGTTGCAACGACACTGCATGAAAATCGTACTGTTGAAAAGAGCAGAAATGCAAGGTTGTCGAATGGTATTTCGAGACAAAATCACCTGTAACCGTGCAGAGAAAGTTCCGGAAGGAGTATAAGTGCCGAGACGCACCAGACAGGCAAGCACTCATGGATTTTGTCAATCAATTTCCTGCCACTGGATGTGTTAAAGGCAAGAAAAAAGGCAGGAGCGAAGCTCGTGTTCAAATGGCCGAAGTTGTCGAAAATGCTCGCACAAGGTTGGTTGATTCCCTCCACCAAAAAATCTGTTCGCTGCCTATCCATTGAAGAAGGGCTGTCATAAACCAGGACGTAGCGAATTTTGAGAAAGGGTTTACACCTGTTCCCGTATAAGATCCATTTTTTTCAGGAGTTAACAGACACGGGAAGACAGAAGCGACAACAATTTGCGATGGAGTTTGGAGCAGAAATGAATGCCAATCAGGATATTTGTGGACAACCTGTGAATGTCAGGTGAGGCCTTCTTCCATCTGTTAGGTGAGGTTAATAAACACAACGTTCGTTTTTGAGGTCCCCAGCACCCTCATAAGATCCATAAGTCATCTCTTCATCCACAAAAGGTTATGGCTTGGTGCGCGATTTCCAAAAGAGGCATCATTGGTCTGTTCTTTTTTGAAAGCATCGTAACGTCACAGGCTTACCTTAACATGTTGGAAAACTTTCTTCATCCCCGAGCTGCGAAGGAGGCGTATACCGCTTCGACATCAATGGTTTCAACAGGATGAGGTTAGGCCTCACACCACTAATGACGTGCTAGACTTTCTCAATCAGAAATTCGGAAATTGTGTCATTTCAAACAGGTTTCCAGATCGATTCGTGGGTGGCTTTCTTTGGCCCCCCTACGAGTCCTGACCTAAACCCATGTGATTTTTATCTCTGGGGGTTCCTTAAAGACAGTGTGTTCATTACAGCACCTAGAACCCCCGGACCAGCTGCAACAAAGCATCGGCGACTGCTGCACCCTTGTGGATGCAGAAATCCTGAATAGAGTTATGAACAACTTCACCATTTGGCTGCCAGCAATTCAAAACGTTCGAGGTGGCCACATTGACCATATCATCAAGACTTTTCCACGAAAATAAAAACTCCGAACTGCCTAAAATATCATACTGAAATGCTAAGTTTGGAAGCATTAATGGGTCAATAAATCATAGTACTGAAATAGTCAGAAATTGACTGAATCACCCTGTAAGTCAGTGAATTGTGCTTTCTGTTTTAATCTGAATACTCCTTTTCGGCTTTTAGACCCTTCTTTAGCTATTAAACTTTCTTCTTAACATATTACCTTTTCTTAAGGACTTAAATAATTTTTTGTAATTTAATATTGTAATTTGAACTAAGTATAGTTCTTAATATTACTTCTCTTGCGTGTATACACTCTTCATTTTGAAATCTAGTAAATAGATTTCTTTAGTATAAATTCTTCAGCTGTGTCTAGTTAAAAGCCTTTTCTTTTTCACTATTTCTCCTTTGAAAATATATATGTTTAATTTTCTTTTAAGGAATTTTATCCTTTTGGTAAATGGCATTTTAGAATTCTTTAAATTGGCTAATAATTATAGTTCCATATTATGTAATCGTTGAAGATAATTTTCAGCTGTTCTTTTATTTACATACATATGCTGCTGAGAAGTGATTGCCTATTGTCATCACGTGCTAGCCATGTGCCTTCAGATTGTTGCTTCAAAAGTATAAAGTCAACTGCTGAAGAAAATTTTTTCACTACTCTGCCACTGCTCTACTTGAACAGTTCTTCATTGACTAGTGTGTAGTGCGTTCACCTGCCCCCCCTAGTGTCTCCTATGGGATCTCTCTTTCTTCCATCTTACCTTTGAACTTTATATTGTCCCCATGGAAGGGGACAATGGTGGGCATTATTGTCGACGGACCTTTTGCCGTCGGCATATTCATGAAGCAAGTATACCCCAAAACGGGTATTCCTCCTGTCCCGCCGTCGGGGCACCCCATTGTTTCCGTCCTGAGGATGCTCTGAGTCGAGGATGCTCTGGAGGCAACAAAATGTGGCAGGCCGCATACTGGCTGCTGACTTAATCAAGGTTGGGCAAGCCACCATCTAACTGAGTTATGCTGATCCCTGATATGTTCCAGTTCTAATCCGGGGCGCATCGTCCCTGACGGCTGAAAATTATCTCCGAGGCTAGATGTCGGACTACGGGGTGGTGCTAAATATATTCGTACCCCCAACACCCAGATATTACTCTTCACATGACAGGTGACATCGTAGTCCACAGGGATCTCCATAGAGACATCCCTGTCTTCAGCGAAATGTGCGGAGGCCACATCTCCGTGTCTTACAATGGACAGACTCTTGTTGTACTAAGTCTTGACCAGGAGAAGGCCTTTGACAAAGAGAATCACGTGTTTCTTTTCCGAGTGTTTCACTATCTTCATCTTCGAAAATTTGCTACTATTATCTCAGCACTGTATGCTTCTACCACATTTTGTGTGGCGATTAATGGCTCTCCTTCGCCTTTCTTCGAACTGTTCAAAAGCATCAGGCAGGGGTGTCCCAACTCTCCCCTGTTATACATATTCTATTTGGAGCCTCTTTTACAGTATCTTAATCGCCACCCAGATGTCCGGGGATATGATTTGCCAGACGCTTCCGTCAACATCTGTACGCTGGCATATGCTGATGATGTAGTGCTATTTGCATCTGATCCATATTCCCTGGGCATCTATCTTCGACGGGAAATTCCATTGGTATCTATCTTCGACGGGAAGTTCCATCAATCTCGTCAAGTCTAAAGGCATCGATATTGGGAAATAGACATTAGAGTATCTTCGATCCTTCCCAATAACGTGGTGTGAGCAAATTACAGAGCTGGGTTATGTTTTATCCTTTTCAACCTAATATGGACTTATGTCACTGGCAGCTGGTATTACCAAATGCATCGCCCGACTTGGCAACCACTCTCGTTTTATCACCTTGATGTTTGTCAAGGCGAGGTTAGTCCAGACACACGTTCTACCAATCTTGACTTTGAAGTGCCTGTTCGCCTTGCCTTCTCCGTCTCATTTAAAGAAGGTGCGTAGTGCTATACTTGAGTGTGTGTGGGATTATTCAGTTGCCTGTCATCCCATCCGTTTGGAGCTGCTGTTTATCCCCTCGATGGGGTGGGGGGGTGGGGGTTTGTGCTTGACAAACATCTGGTGAAACCTCATCGCGGCCAGAAGGGCCACCTTGATTCGTGCCTTCCTCTTTCTTCCTCCTATATGGGCCAACTTCTTCTTTCTGCATATGCGCTACTTCTTGAAAGTAAACAGACTACCTTTTCCGTCCATGCTGCCTGTGACGGTCATTTCACATTCGCCGGACTTTAACATCTAATCTGGCGAGACTTGTCATCTTTCCTGTCTGGCCTTTGACAATTTGACTCGCAAGGCTAAGGAAACCTTCGTCTATCTTGGTTCTTCCAGTAGTCTGACCAGGATGCGCCTTCTGACATCGTATAGGGGCACCCTGAGTATCCATGGTCAGCCATCTTGAAGTCCGTCAGGTCTCTCACCTTTGAGAAGGCCGCCTTCAATTTTCAATGGCGCTTGCTGCACCATGGGCTCTACTCTCTCCAATGTCTACATCAGTGGAGAGTGGTCAGATCTGATGGTTGCCAGTTTTGCAGGTTGCTTGAGACCGTTTCTCATGTTTTCTATGAGTGCCCGTTTGCACAGTCCATTTGGGATCGCCTCTCTCGTCACTATTTTCTGACTGACTTTACCTACCAGTCAGTACGATTTCTGATGGACTACTCCACCAGTGCTGTAAATAAGCTGGAACTAGCCACTTCCATTGCTTTTTTGAACAGAGAGCTGTGGCTGGCTCGTTAGCAGTGACCTGCTGGTGTCCATCTGCCAGCCTCAGCCATCTGGAGGAGAGGCGCCATCCATCTCAGGTCCTTCCTCTATCTTGAATGGCATCGGCCTGGCCTAGGAGACGTTATTCATCATCTCAGCGTCTCTGTAATGTCATTGGAGGGGACAGGAACAATAACTCGTACCTTTTCTCCTGTCCCCTCTACATCGATGACCCACTGTTGGGCAGAAGGGCCTCTTTTTGAGGCTTTAAATTAGGTTTAGCAGCGCTTGAGGGTTGCCCATATTCCTATTTTGTGATCTGAGGGTGCTTCTCTGGAGCCATAACGTCGGCTCCAGTTACAACAGCTTTTGTTTCATTCAGGCATGGGGAATTCCATCAAGCCTGGCCACTTCTATTTCCTTTTCTCCAATTCAGTATGATCCTTCAAAGATAACAGTTGTTTAATCTTCATATTTTTTCTCTTTACTTGATATGTAAGATTTTTTCTTTTTCAATTTTGCTCCTGTTGAGATGGACATGCATTTATATGACAATGACCCAGATTTTGTTGGCTTGTCAAACCATCTCTTCTCCAAAAGTGATTATCAATTACAGTTTCCTTAGCAATGTAACTTAATGCTGTTGTATGCTAATTCATCCCCATTGGGGCAGGGATTATGAACAATTTGGACACTTTATCCTTTCAAAATTGTTTTATTTCATTTGTATTTAGTCTTTTTATTCTTCCTTTGGCTTACTGTAATTCAAAATTTTTTTTCTCAATTTTAGGGGGGTTTACAGTTAAATAATTTTTGCCCCAGAGCTTTTCTTATTTGGTACTGGAAAGGGGGTAGTCCCAACAATTTTGTTAATATTTTTTGTTTGTTTGTTTTAGATGACTTTTAGTCCTCAAGCAAATTTTAAGCCAATTTTTTGTGAACTGTCTTAAGCTTATGGTGTCTTATTTAACTTCTACTTTTGAGAATTGCTTTTCAGCATTCTTCCTCTAGTTTAATATGACTCCTCTGAGCTCCAGATTGTTGAGTCGTTATCCCTTTTACTTTACTGTTTTTGGCCACACATTATTAGAGAGGTTCAGCAGCACGTAAACGCGAACGTGACGCGAACGCGTGTGACGTTTCCAATCTAGCCCTGATTTGCCACTGATTAAGACATTTGGTGAATAATGAAATGGGGAGTGTCGAACAGAAACGCACCACAAAGCTGGGTATTCTACTGTAAGAAGTCTCAGCTATAATTACAGCAGAACAATCTCAGAAACAAATAGCCAGCATGCCAGAATGTCTGCTGGCAGTGGTGAAGGCAAAAAAGGGAAATAATAAATACTGATCTTATGTTGTGAAGCATTCTAAGGGGTGATAGTATTATTTTGAAACGCTAGGGTGTACATAATACCATTTATTCTTTCTAAACGCTTGTTTTTGTTTTGTATGATGGTGTATGATAAATTAGACTTGTAAAGATCTTATTCGTTTTTTCCTAGACATACTTCACTGGAGAATAAAATGGCATAAAATGAAATAAAAATCTATTTCAGAAAATGATTGTAAATTTTTAAAATGGGGTTGTAGAGTCATTTAAACCACTTGTTAAGGTTTCAAATCCGTTATTCTTATACCGTAGGTTAGCGCCATGCAAATTTTATACCTTCTGTGTCGATGCCTCAACACTAATCGCGAATGCATTCGGGTAGGGGGAGGTCTCGTCATATGGTTTCATCTTACTTGCGACTGGAAGATGATGCTCCGCATCTTGAAAGGCGTGGAAATTATTAACGCACAAGTCTTTTGTCTGCAACTTTCAACATATACAACCTGTTTCGCGATACTTACACTGTTTACTTAGGAACACATTGCCTAATAATCCCCTCGATTTAGGCGTGCATGTATCAGCTGATTACAGAGATGCAAGGCTTAATCGTATGCCTCATGCTACCCGCGACAGGCACACAGTGCTCGTGTCATAAGAGGCATGGAAACATTAAGAGTGGAAGGCTTTTTTTTTGCAATTTGCATTCTATACCGCCATTCTATGTGGCATTTTACTAAAGACAAGCTGTCTAGTAATCACTCAAATTTTGATGTGGTTTCATCTCCTAGGTACAGAGATGTATGTATTAATCAGTTACCTCATGCTTTGTGCAATTGGTTTGCAGTGGCCGACAGCTGCTGCTTAGGTTTCTCGTGGGGATCTCAAGCTGCCTGAAGATAATAACAGCCAGGAGTAACATGGTTGTTTTGTTGTTTTTGTGCAATTTTCTCTTTCTTATCATCAAGAAAAGTTAATTTTCATGAATTTAAAAATTGACAAACAAAGTTTTTATGAGATCATTCCATATCAAGGAGTCGGAATTCGGCCATTTCCAAATTTAATAAGGTCTTTTATGGTTATGTGCCAAATTTCACTTCAATGTCTTAATCAAAGAGAAGCTAAACATCTTTACTCTAGCCAACATACACCTGTGCAAAAGCTGTGCAAAAGTATCAACTTTACTTAGACTTTTTTGATATTTATGTAATACATTCTTCCCCTTTTTCTCATTTTTTTCTGTCATATCGCCCTTTTTTATTTTTTTCTCGCTCCGGCGATATGACAGAAAAAATGAGAAAAAGGGGAAGTCGGAGCACACAAAGAAAAAAAGCGGCAATGAAGCCCTGGCTTACCCAACAAAGTAGAGTCTCCCACAAACCAAGCGAAGCCACGAGACTATGAAAATGAATAATTGTTTAGGTAATGAGGCAATTAAGGGCACATATAAGAGCGAGAGGAAAGGTAAGGTTAGATATACCATGGTTTCCAAACGTGAGTCAAATAAATTATTAAATTCAGTCTCTGTCCATCCAGTTGGATCTCTCTCTGATAGGCGATATCCAAGCAAGGCAAAATGCCAGTGAAAGCGGTTTGACGATAATAATAGACCGATTGAGCAAGCACCCACTATAAGTATTCGCTGTCCAGTCGATTGCAGGAAACCGAGAGCTCCGAGGCCATCGCCAACGATTCCATTGAACCTCTACCGATTTGCCGTGGTCTCAAAATACCAAGGCAAGATATAGCACATTTAATTATTGGAACTCTAAATTTTATTCTGTTAAGAATTGCCCAAAAAGCCAAGACAAGAGCCAGCCATCGCCGGAGCGACAACTGCCCGAGTTCATGGAGAACAAGAAGTCCGACGATGAGCGTCTGCCAGCGATTCTCGCTTATTCGAAGGCCATAGGTAGAGGACCGACCGCGAGTTCTCCATCAGCGGATTTTGAGAATCCGACGACAGCAAATGTGACCTGGGATTCCGAAGCCAAGCATCGAGACAAAGAAGGTCCCACCGAAAATCTGGAAAGTAACTCCACTGTAGCAGATATGTCAGTGGAGATTCCCAGTCCTAACCTGGTGTCGAAGGGCTCCACGCCGCCACAGCCAAGCAACGATACCCGTCTCCAAGGGAGCCTGACCAGTCCGTTGAGAGGATTGGCGAATTTGCAAGTGCACCACGAAAGTTAGATCTCACGTGGCAGGTCGCGCTTGGCTCTCGACATCATCCCATTTGGTATTAACTTTACATATTTCAGACTACATTTAGAAAATATCTTTAACTATTTACATAATTTGTACTTGCTGTGTTTTGTGCTCTAGCTTGAATGTGTCAAATAACTCGAAACATTGTTGGCTTAATCTAATCCTTGCATTTTATTTTTCGTAATGACCGTCCCTTGTCAACAAACCGTGTTTGGTCGCCGTGTAAAGTTGACCATGACTGAATACTGGAGATGGAAAGTAAATCGCAAGTGAATCCAGTGTTTTTTCCGTGGCTTTTGTTGATTGTCATTGCAAAAGAAAGTCTCAAGGGAAACTGTTTTCATCTTCATATAAATGAAAGGTCAGGGTCACTTGGTGCAAGAACGACTCTTGGAATAAATACACTGGTACCTTTAAAAGATCTTGTCAGTATTTCACATTCAGTGACGTTTGACATCTTTTGCTTCACAATCATTCTCGTGCCATTGCAATAACCTCTTGCGGAGTCAAGGTGTCTTAGTAGCATGACTACTGGACCAACTTTCAAGTTAAGTCTATTAAAAGGCATACCTCTGGGAGTTTAGTTATTTAAGTACTCTGTATAGGATAATTTTTACCTCCTCGGTATTTGCAGTATTCTTCTTCTAATCCAGGCTCTTGAAGTTGTCCAAGTTTTAAAAGCCAATTGGAGAAGCCTCGGTGTTATTGTGGAACATTCTTGTCATTGGCACGCATATTTTGATCCAACTTTAGGATCTGAACATCTTTCCAACATTTACTATTCTTCATGCATGACGAAATTATTTCAATTCTACTCCCATGTGGAACAACAGGGAGAATTTGTCTAAAGTCTCCACCGAAAAGAAACATGGCACGGCCAAATGGTGTATTGGACGGGACTTGAGCGCCTTCAGTGAAAAGTTCCCTGTACAGTTTGAGTTGGGGCCATGGGTTGTTCATCCCAAATGATGATTTTTGTTTTCTTCAGTCTTTTGCTGTATCACTTCCATATCGAACATTACAGGTGGATGTTTCCTTAATTGAGACAGGGAGCTTGAAGAGACTGTGAGAAGTTTTGCGTCCCTCAAGCAATGTCGATGCTATGCCCGTAAATCCCATTGCAAAACTAAATGATCTCTGCTACAAATGTACTGGATAATCGTTTCGTAGCGGAAGGTTTACCAGTTCCTGCAGTCCCTTCAGTAAAGAAAAGACGTAATGCTAAATTAGGGTTTTCGATAGCCCGTTTTTGTCCTGGATTTAGCATTTCGTATTTTTCATCGAATAGTGCTTTTTCGGTATCTGTGTCGAAATATTTGTTTGAGTGGATGTGCTCATCATAATTGCCTTGTGGAACCTTGAGCCCAAAATTTGCCAAAGACTTTCCATGTGTCTGCAACACAGATTCTATTTCTTTGAATGTCATATACAGGGTTGTGCATAACCTTTTGCTAGGGGTCTGGAAAATAAACAAAACTAAGTGGAATGTTCTGCGGTTGATAATCAAAAAGTACGTTTATTTCTGCTTTTATCACATCAATATTTAGTGTGGCCACCACCTGCTTCTCGAACAGCACGCATCCGTTTCGGGTAGGAGCGGAGGAGTGTCTCAAACAGAGCAGTATCGTACTCCATGTACTTCAGCACAGATGTCAGGTGTCCCATTAGAAGGTCTCGAGAATACCGATTTTCACCATGTTCTTGAACCATTAAAGATTAAACTGCGTCTTTTAACACGGCTCCAAAATGATCAGCAACGTTTAGGTCAGGGGATGCACCGGGCCATTCGTTTGATGAGAAGATTCCGAAAATAATCACCATTCCATGACTCACCCTGTTCCTTGAATCTCCACATCATTCGCTTGGCGGTGAAACACACAAAGATGCCAATGCAGTCAGGCTTCTTGGACAGCTCTTGATAGTGTTCATCATCAGAAATATCTGTAATCGATAAGCTCCAGACCCTATCGTTTTGGTAATTCGGACGTCTCATAGTCCACACAAAGAACTCGTCGCTCGGGGCAAGGTGCATGAAGTCGTCTTCCGCCCAATCCCGCATGTAGTCGCAAAACCAGAGCCGGTCTTCGATGTTTATTGCGGTCTTCATCGGTTTCGGAATAACATGGAATGGCTTGATGTTTGCATGCTGACGATGTCTTTAAACCATTGAACGAGAAATTGTTTTTCCACGCTTGGCTTTAATTTCTTGTGCAACGTTGATTCAGCTGCGACGTATTTTGCCACTGTTATTAGCAATGATGTTTTTGATTTCCTGTGATAATTTCTCGGGCCTACCCTCAGCAAATTCGGCATGGCAGTTATCATAACCTTTCTTCCAATTGTCCGTCACCCATCTATCCGATCGGTTTAACTTGTTCGCAACCCATTTGCGATTAATAATAGACGCACTTGCTTCCATTGCCTCTCGATATGCTTTTGCACGAACTCTAGCCATGAAACGCTGCTCTTCACTGTCATTTATTAAACCAGCCATATTTGTTTGATACCAATAGACGCACAATGAACTACTCTCTGCTGAAGCGTCATAAGAGTGTGCTACAACGCTGCGGTTTAAGTCGCAGCCCCCTAGCAAAAGGTTATGTACAACCCTGTAGAGAGCTTTCTCTCAATCAGGAAAGCATCTCTTATATTCTTCCATAAGATTATCTTTATGTCTATCGAACAATTTGGCTGCATCAGATGGTTGACACATGATGCTGATAAATACAATTAATTGCCTAAGCTGCATTGGCATTTCATGAGTTGCAGCCTCATTTAGGCAAGTATCCCATTCCGAGTCATCATCACTTAGGCCCCTTAAAATGCAGGCTTTCTGGAAGGTTGAATATGTAACAGGGTTTCCTATAACATTTCTTAAATCATCAAGTGAGGTGGCTCCTTGAACATGTAGAAGGAAAATTCGGAGGAACCATTTCTCCCTCTCTGTGGGACTTAAGGTAAACATCCTACCAACTGTAGTTACAAACAATGCTGATATAAAATTCCATCAATGTATACGAAACCTTGGCAACATAGCGATGACATTAGCCGATTATATATAGATATATTTACTAAAAATTGGCTAAAAAATTCGTATTTCGCGACTCTCGGAATTATGATTTTGACTAACTTAGCTTTTTGTAAAATACATGGATTCAACCAGCACTTTGCAGTGTCTTACCCACCTAGGTGGTCTATGATCAAATTTCATTAAATTTCATTCCCATTGTGCATCTAGATCAAAAGATATGCATTTGCAAAGTTTAGAAAAATTTTGTGTGCAAATATTTGGATATCTTTAGGGGGCAATTTCTCAACTGTTCCTTCCTAATCCTCTGTATCTTGCTAAAGTTGGTAGAACATGGTTCACTCTTTAGAAGCTATACAAAAAATTTCAAAGTTCTGCTTCCTAATGAATTAAAAATTGCTTCAAATATTATTACTTTTGATATTTCGAGAATGTTTTATAATTGAGGGATTTTGTTTATTAAGTATAAAACGTCGCAATCACCGAAAAATGTTTTTTATTTAACAGAAATATAAAACTATTATCGTGTAAATCAATTTCACGCTTTAGATTACTATAAAATGAAAAAAAACAGATTAAATACTTGGTGAAAAATAAACTGTACAGTCAATTCTGTTTTTGGATAAATAGATCTGCAATCTTATCTCGGACAGATTCTGGAGAAGTTCGAGGATATACCAGAAATAACACCATTTATATTTTTACAAAGAAAATTACAAAACATGCAGGTAAACAATTTGGTCTATGCATGGTTTTTAGAAATACTGTCAAATTAAAGAACACATCTCTTAGATAATACACAAAAAATTTCGCTTCTCAAATCCTCACGGTTTTTTTATAATCCTGTGCCTCATACTTATCAATGATTGCATAGCAATCCAAATGTACATTTATGGTTTAATAAATTCCATTGTGGAAAAGTGGAAGAACCTCTCTCTCTCTTCTTGACTGTAAGTATCCACAGTTTTTTGGCTACATATATTTAAACCACATGAGAAGTTTACTTGACTTACCTAGCTTCTTTAAATCCACGACTTTCAGCTACTGTAAAGCATTTGAAAAAAACACTGCCTCTATCAACGAATTTACTTTTAGCAGGTTGTCTTCACCTGGTTTGACCATTTTCGTCTTCTTGTTTATCTTCTTCTCGCAGCTCTCATCAGTCTCTTCTCTGCTTCTGCTTCTCCTTCTCATAGCTCTCCTTTCTCTTCTCACAGCTCTCTCTTCTCTCGAGAGACTAACCGATTTCATGACACAGATTTTTAATGATGATATTTCCACAGAAATTGCGTCTTTATTTACTAAATTTGCACATTAGAATACGCTTTTGTACAAAGAGTATCAATATATAGAGGAGAAACACAAACAACACTGCCCGTGGTGGGACTCTAACCCACGACCCAGAAACTCAGAAGTCAGCATGTTAGTTACTTCGCCAACTGGGAGGCCCATTTTCTTTTGTAAATCCACTGTTACTAGCTCGAATAACTTAAATAATGCTCGCACATCTGCAGCTTCTTAAAGGCCAATCTTGGCGTTGATTACTGATTAGTGACATCACAACCAATCAGATACGTTCTTGGCCAAATGATAAAACTGAGCTATTAAAAAACGTTTTTTAATATATGAAAACAACTTCACAAAATTTTTACATTCCAATAAGTGGTTTTTGAAACTATTTCTTTCATTTTTTATGGATTTTAGGAAAATATAAAATTCATGCATAGACCGCATTAAGTGCACCTGAAACTACACATCTTTATCTACTTTTCTACATAGGCACCAGTTTCAGACTGTCCTGCTCATCGACCTTCGTCAGCTGTGAATATAGCCAATGGTGCATGGCAGTTTCAAACCTCTGACCACCCAGAAATATCTTCATGGACCAAACAGAAGGCACTAAGTCTGGATTGTAGGCAAGGTGGCCCAGAAGTTCCCAACCGAAGTGAACCACTTTGACGAGGTTGGTCATATGCAAGAATCTTATCTCATAAGAAGGGTTGGCACTCAAAGGCAGAGGGCAATTGAAAGCCAGGGTATATATTCTTTCAAGGGATTATTGTGCCATAACCAAATAAACAGAACAAAAGATCTTACAAGAAGCCAGCCAAGTTTCAAAAGCCAGTCAGGCGACCTACAGGGTCTAGATGAATTTCCTGAAGAAACGTCAAGCCTGACTTGAGGTAACGATTATGTACGACACAATCGACAAGAATATGAACCACATTTCGAACATAGTGGCTCTATTCGAAGAATACCCATTCTATGTAAATGTTTACGGAATAAATCATGTCCCGAGAGAAAACATATGATTATTCGCAATTTCTATTAGATTTTAAAATGCCAGACGTTAGACTAGGAAAAGAATCTTATTCATAAGCCTGGCATGTTATGATTGGTAGTTCGTTCCCACCTTTCCATCATCTCATAGTAAAAGATGATATTATCTCACGAACAGCAGTTTGCCTAGAAATACTGTAGAAAGGACCAATCGTGACAGATGTAGCGGCAGAGCGGCAGTATCCTCATAACCAATAATTCTTTAGTGTCCAGGGATCCACAGCAAAGTGAAATTTGCTACGAAGACACATTGTTATGTTATATATTGTAGAATATACAGCCTGTTTCATAATTTATTGGACACTTCAAAAATGCAAAACTACGCGGTGGTTTTTGAAAAAAACAATCCTATATGTTTACTTTACCATTGCACTAACACCTGTGAACAAATAATATGCAAACAGCACTGCATAATAAAATACTATACAGTATTTTCTGCGAAAAGTACATTCCGACTGTTTCACATTTCATTGGACATAATAGCAATACAATAACCTTTGATATGAAAGAAATAGAAAGTGTTCATATTACTTAATAGAAACACCATTGCCCTTTATAACTTCAAAAACTCGTTTAGGCATGGAAGAAATTAAGTTTTGGAATACCTCTGGTTCAATATTGTACCAGGCATTGATGATTGACGTTTTCAGCTCCGAAACTGATGACAACTGCTTCCATCTTTATATACCCATCTAACTAAGATACCGCAAAAGTTCTCGATTGGGTTAAGATCCGGGCTACGTGCGGGCCATTTCATAAACTTGATGTTTTGTTGTTGAAGCCACTGTTGTGTTGCTCTTGATCGGTGACAGGGCGCGTTGTCCTGCTGCAAAATCCAGTTCTCTCCACAGATATTCTTGGCAAATGGTAACACATATTCCTCGAGTACTTCCTGGTACTGTTTAGAAGCCATTCGCCCGGAGACGATTGCTAGTGGTGTTGTTCTGTTGAAGGAAAACCCACCCCAAACCATAACACCACCACCACCTTGCACACGTTTAGAAAACAGTTTAGGTTCCATCCGGAGATCACGCTATCTGAAAATCATCGGGTCAATCAAGATTAAATTTCTTTTCTTCTGTAAACAGAAATTCCATCCATTGGTCTGTCCACTTCATATGATCATGTGCCCATGCAAGGCGATGTTCTTTATGTTGTTGGGTCAGGGGTGGTTTGGCCTTTCTTTTAGCGTATTTTACGTGGTCGGTTGATGAGAGTACTCTCTACACAGTTGTGCGAGATATCGAACCGGGTAATTGAGCGGCTATTTGTAAGGTAGACTGTCCTGTGTTGCATGCCTGTTTAACAATTCCACGTTTCATACGAGGCGTCAGTTTTGGTTTGGGTCCTCGTTTCTTTGTCACTCGTGGTTTTGCTTCCTGTTTGAGAAACCAGGCAACTGAACTTTTAGCTGTACCTATCACAGCAGAAATCTCTCGAATAGACTTTCCATTCCCGCAATGGACGCGAATAGTTTGTTTGTCAGCATCACTTAATGTCTTTCGTGGACACATTTTCAAGAGTATGATGAACAAATTGAATTAGTCTTGTCTACACATTCTAATGAGCCTATTCCATTTGTAGGGGGGTTGGGTTTATACCAAAATGGGTGGGAACATTATCAGTTAGTAGGTAGAAAACGTATGTCCAATGAAATGTGAAACAGTCGGAATGTACTTTTCGCAAAAAATATTGTATAGTATTTTATTACGCAGTGCTGTTTACATATTATTTGTTCACAGGTGTTAGTGTAATGGTAAAGTAAACATATAGGATTGTTTTTTCAAAAACCACCGCGTAGCTTTTGCATTTTTGAAGTGACCAATAAATTATGAAATAGACTGTATTCATAAAAATTATTAAGGATGCTCTATATGCTCATGATATAAACAAGATGAAAATTGATAGAATTCTGTTTATTTTTAGAAAATAGCTTCTTATAAAAGGATGTAGAAGATATGTAAAACAGATGAAAAAGAGAATTGATAGAATTCTGTTTATTTTTTAAAAAATAGCTTCCTATTAATGATGAAATCAAATAAATTTAATATTGCTCGAATAAAGCTATTCAGTTCAATGTTGTAAAGATCTAAAACGCGATTCTCATGCCAGCTACTTCCAACATCAGAAAAGAGGAAAACTGAGAGCATTGGGAGTGTTAAACTTTTCATTTTAACCAGTATAACACTATTGTGCCGCCATGAGCAGAGCTGTTTTTTTAATGGACTCATTAGATGCTCAAAAGGCAAATGACGCTGTATTTTAAGACTTTAATGAACGTCAATCAAAGTAAAAAGCAAACTTTATAAAAAGGAAGTTATTATAAATGTTTCAGCGTTAATCAACTTAGCGTTCATCAACTATGGTGTAAAGAGGGTGTTTGCTGTTTTTTGATCCACCCAATTATCTATAAATCTATTAAAATTGTCAATAATATGTTAATACAATGCTATAATAAAGTGAGGATGTGCACTCTGATGTTCAACTCAAATTTGACTTTAGACCTCTTTAAGGGGTCAAAACATAATATAATCAAGTGTGAAAAACAACAAAAATAGCAATGGAAAACTTGTAGAACACATCATGTCTACCCCTAAATAGCCGTTTTTGCATAGCTTATTTCTTTATTTTACAAAAAATTTGAAAAAAAAGTAATACAGTTTATTGAAGCCTTTGAAGGTGTGCTGCAAAATTATACAACCATCCCATTTTTAGAAATGATATCAACTGGAAAAGATGTGACATTTATTGATAAATAAACACATGAATTATGTGATGAACTAGTTTGACATCAAAAAAACTAGTTAATTGCAAAATTATATAACTACCTGATAAAAATTATGAAAAAAATGTAAACAATTGAGTGATTTAAGCGTAACTAATGCAGAAACCATGTTTCAATGGTTCTATGAATACACAATTATGCATACTGTCCATGAGCTTCTGAAGCACAGGAGTTTGAAGGTCTTCACTTGCAGTAATGAAGGTGGCCTTCAACTGTGAGATGTTATCATGTTGTTTGCCATTTGCATACACAGATCAACACCTAATGCTCCACAAATTCTCCATAGGGTTAAGTTCAGGAGAATTGGCCGGCCATTGCATTACATGCACTCCGTTGTCCGGAAACCACTCCCAAGTGGAATTAGCGACGCTGATCGGTGCATTGTCTTGTTGGAGAGTCCAAAATGGTCTAACAAATTTTTCTCCAAATGGCAGAACATTGACTTCAAACAGATCTGATAATCAAAGGCTTTCATGCGGCCAGATGGGAATGCAAGATCTGTTTTGCTATGACAATTGAACCGGCCCAAACCATCAGTGATCATCCCTGTTTTTTTTTTGAGAAAAACTGCTCCTCCTTCTGAGGTCGTGCCAGTAGTAAGCCTTTCTCTCATGGCCATCTAAAGTGAATTTTCATCACTAAAGATGATTTTCATCCATTCTCGGTTCCTCGTAACTCCTTTCTTCTTGTGGACATCAGTAAGTCGTGGTTGGATTTTTTTCTTCTTGTAGTTGATGTTCTCGCATGGCCAGACAGCTCTTGATATTGTAGGCTTGTGAACATTCAACGTCTCTAGATAACTGTGACAAAGATGTTCCACCACTATTTAGCCTAACGATGATTCTTTGTTGTCTTTGAGTGATCTTGCATGGCCTGCCAGTTGCCTTCTCCATTCCATACTGCGTCCCAAGTTTCAAGAATCTGCTTACTGCATATGGTGTACGTCCAATCTTTCTTGCAATCTCTCTTAATGACAAGCCTTAATTTTTGTAAGTGGTTATTTTGCCTTTTTCACTGTCTGTCAGTTCTTTTTTCCTAATTATCGCAAAACAAACAATACACTGGATTTCGAAGAATGTGAACTAAAAAATTCCGAAAATTTTTATACATAAATTGCATGTCTACCATCTCTTTATCATTGAGCGGAAAATAATGACATTTGCCACCTAGCAGCGAGTTTTTTTTCCCCAAACCACTTTTGCCAACACACGTGGTTATCAAAACCTGGTGTAAATGAATTGTACAGTCGAGCAGAGACTTTTTAGAGCCTCAAATCGGGGCAGTTTATTCAAGAAATGGGGGTGACTGCTTTTCTTATCATGAGAGTTACCAGAAGTAATTTTTGTTAATAAACATTGAAAAATTTAAATGAACAAATGATGAAACAGATTTAATCAAGAAATAGTCCAAATAATAATTAAGAAAAATCTAATTTAAAAAAAAAAGGAATTTATCATGAAAAACTTTTCTTTTCTCCTGCTTGGTGGGGCGACAGAATGACCCTCTAAAAGGACTCATCACTTCAAAACAATAGATTTACAAAAATTATTCGTCCGTATCAGTCTAATTTATTGACTGTAGTTTGCTTGTATGAAAGCCACAACAATTTCTTCATGTTTAGAAAAAAAATCTTTAAAAAAAATTTTAATCAGTGGTCATAAAAATACGTCAGGGCACAGTTTAAGGTACCCTCTAAGCATAGCCTACAATAATAAGTGATTGTAGTTATGCTCTAAGTACGTATTAACTTTATTTACTTCTACTGTTTGCTGTTTCGGAGGATATGGCTGCTGAAAATTGTCACGCACGCACATACAGAAGTTTTATTTTCCAATATGTTAACATATCATCTCAAATCATGAGTAAAAATTTCAGAGGAAAAAAATTTTTGAATTTGGGAAATGAACACACAGGCTACATCTCAACTGGGCTAATAAGGTCTCGCTTTATTGATTTCAGTTTGATTTGTAAGACCTGCCTCCTAGATCTGCATAACTATTTCGATATTTTTTTTAATAATTTTATTTTAGCACAAACTTTTTTAATATTTTTAAATCAATCAATCTTTGAGACATAACGTTGACTCTGATTCTACCTAACACTCTTATCCATTTTTGTACCATTTTATTTTTTTATTATTATTTTTTTATTTTTGCAGCAATACTAGACTGTGGTCTTCAAATGATGTTTCTGCGCAATGATAAATTTCCTCTACTTTAGATAGAACCTGAATTTAAAAATTTGAAATCTACATCCCAAACAAATACAAATATGGGTCAAATTATGAAAGATAGCCGTATCTCGATATAATTTCTTTAATTTTAAATGTAGAATGTATACTATAATTCATACAGAACAGAATATATTAAGATAAAATATAAAATAAGGTAAGATAAAATGAATAGATATAATACACTGTCATATTAGTGAATTATGACCACCTGCATAGTAATGGGAGTAGCTACCCTTTGCCGATGTAACTGCTGCTAGGTATCGTGGCATGGACGCAAGAAGTGGGTGGTATGTGTCCGATGGTATGGCAATCCATTCTGCTTGAAGCGCTGTCCACAAAGCTTCGAGAGTCATAGGTGGAGGGTCCAGATGCCATACATGACGATCAAAGTGCTTCCACTGATGTTTGATTGGATTGATGTCTGGCGAATTAGCGGGCCAAGGGAGCACTCGATAGTCAGTAGTGTTTTCCTCAAACCAATTCAGAAGGAGACGTGCCTTGTAGCCGGGTGCATTGTCCTGGAACACACCTTCACATTGGGGGAAAATCGTGACCATGTATGGGTGCACCTGATCTGCTATGATTGACAGACACCCACAGGCATTCAAACTTCCCTCTAGACAAATCAGTGGACCTAACTGCTCCCAACAGAAAACCTCCCACACAAGCACACTATCCACACCAGCCTGTTTCCGGCCTACAATAGTCTCCTGCAGTCTCTATTCATTGCGATCACAATGCACTCGCCATCGCCCGTCAATCTTATGGAGCAAAAACCTTGACTCTTCGGAGAAGGCAACGTTAGCCCACTCGTCTGTGGTCAAATAGCAGTAATCACATGCAAATCTAGCCATTGTTGACGATGACCCCTGGTCAACATGGCTGCAGCAACCATGCGTCGACTGTTCAGGCCCATCTGTAGCATGGTGCATTCAACGGATACACGTCTGCTGGCACCACTTTTGAATCTGGTGGTCAGTTGATGGACTGTGGCTCTCTTGTCACCGCTTATGAGTCGTCGTAGGCGCTGGTCACCCCATTGAACGATGGCTCGCGACCCTTTACGGTGATGGCATTAGGACGCAATTTCTGTCCCTGCTGTCCACTCTTTGTACACCACTGCAGCGGACCATGAACAGTTGACAAATCGCGCAATTTCAGAGATGGTGCCACCCTTGCTGCAATAGCCTAATATCATCCTTTTTTGCATGTCCATTAAATCCGGACATTTTCCAAACTTGAGGCTTGTGCACCTGCCGTTTGATGCAACAGCTTGAATGTTTTCTCAGCCCGCTATGCAAATTTTGCAATGTGCAATCGTTGTTGGGTGAACCATGCGTTTGCCTTGAAGGGGTGTTGGTAATAATTCATTGATATGAGATTGTAATCGTGATTCAATATGGATAAAATAATCTACTGTATCACTAAAGCTTAATCTTTAATAATAGCCTTAATTGTGACCGTTAATTATTAATAATTAGCATTATCCTAACATCTCGCAAATTAATTTGTTTTTACTTTATATTATCTATTTGTAATAGTAGCGTGGCAAACTGAATTTAGCCACGTGAACCTAGAGAGTTGGATCATAAACAGCTAAGTCCAGTTTTAGCAATAATCATGTCTTTTGTGACGTAATTGGCAAAAGTGGTTTGGGAAAAAAAATTCGCCGCCTGGCAAAGTCCATAGTTAGCGGGTGGTTTTATTATTTTGCAAAGGAAATTTATCTACTTTTTGCTTTATTATTTTTTTAATAATAAAATCAAAACTAGTTTATTACATACCTGCAGAAACCGAAGGTATCTTTTCAACACTTTCAGCCAGTAGCAAGAAAAAAAGACCTTTCCCTTGCTAATCACAAGAAGAGTTAATAATAAAACGATTAAGAAAAAGACTAAGATTAATATTTTCTCCCTATTAAGACTATGATAAAGGTCCAAAAAAAAGTTTTTCTAATTTAAAAGACATCCCAAAAGAAAACTCAATTACGTTAAAGATAAGGCAAAGGTGATTCCTGCCATTGAAATATTAATATAATATTGAACCTTAAAAACATTAAGTGATTCTTCCCTTCCCTCCCTAGAATTAAGTTAAATCAAAATTCCAAATAAATATTTCCTTTATTACAAGAGTTATAATGAAGATTAACGATACCGAAAAATTAGAATAATCAGTTGCTTGAAGAAACTAGTCTACTAGGAAAGATCAAAGATAACAGAAGTCTCTAAGTGGAGGGAAGACAGTAGATAAAGAGCGCTTCTTAAGTTGAGATCAAATAAATATACGAAACTTCTGGAAAGAACTGGGGAGAAAAACATCTCTTCACAAAAACACTACTGCGTCCAAAACAATAGAAAAGGGCTCAAGCACATGACAAATTATTGGAAATAAAATTAAAAAAAATTAAAAAAAAATTAAAATAAGAATCCTAAGAAATCAAATTATGGTAACAAGGAAAAAATCAAGTCGATTGCAATAACACAGTCCTGCAGGCAGATCATGTGCAGATCTTGACGTGAAGGGGTTTAGTCGGAAAACCAAAAAAGTCAGATGAATGATGTTTGATTGAAGTACATGAAGGAATGAATCCAGACAGAAAAAAATTCTTGATACTATGATTGGCGTAAACAGAGCAATACATTCAATAAAAAAGGGAAAGAAATACAAAAGCAAAAGAACAAAATTCAATTGTTAATATGGAAAAAAAAAACAAAAAATCAACTAAAAGCAAATATGAAGGGAGCAATAGAAAAGTAAAAAAAAAAAATAAAACTAAAAAATAGTAGGCAGAAAAAAAAACAATAGCGACCAGAAATGCCTCACCAAAAAGAAAAAAAACACATGCATGAATTAAAATAGCAAATAAATACAAATAATCATGACCAAAGGATAAATACACAAGAAAGCAAAGTATTGAACGAGTGCTAAAACACAGAATAACAAGAACGGCTAGGCAAAGGAAAACACATAACAGAGACTCACAAAGAGGCTGAAGAAACAAAGAAGGCCAAGTCGACGGACGGATTCGCAGAGACTAAAAAAAATTAAAGTAAAATAAAATAAAATAAAATATAATATACTTAATAAACAATTAATAAATAAAAAAAACAAAATTTAAAAAAAAATTAAATTTACTCCAACGTAAATTTTTGCATAACTGTCATTGGTAAATGACAAAAAAAACATGACAAATAGAACCTCGGCAAAAATTAAATCGAACGGAGTGCTTGATTAGCAAGATGGATAATACATTCCGTTAAGCTTATAAGGAGAATAAAACTTTCTCCGCAAGGTCCCAAATACATCAAGCTTGATTTTAGAAAATCATAATAGAACGTAATTACAAATGAGTCATAACACTAACTTGAAGAACACTAGTAAGCACTAGAGCAAACATCCTGATGAAATGTCAAAACTTGAAGTAACTAAGAACAAAATCACATGCCAAAAAAAACATGTTCGAAAGAAGGACAACAGGCAATTTGTCGAAAAAGTTAATCACGTTGGGTTGTGATTCTACCAAGAACAGCGAGGGAAATCACCTGGCTCCACTGTAATTCGGCAATGGCATTCATACCTGGATAAAGCAAAGATTCTTTCTTCATATGGAAAGACAATCATGGGATTTATCAACCAAGTGATAAATTTTTCAGCAATTCAAAGCTACAACGATCGTTAGTAGGTAAAAGCTTTATGACTGTCCTTGATTCGTTCGACATGAATGACAAAGGGGAAAAAAATCCTCAAGCTGAGTGGGCTCACATGGTGTAAGTGAAACTGACCAAAGCTGCTTCCAAACTCATTGCCAACCACTTGCCACAGACGAAAAAAAAAAGTCTACACTTCAACCCATAGCGATAAAAACTGTCGGCCGACTCCAGTAATGCTGAAGTCGACCCCACCAAGGCAAGAGCAAATCTGCCTTTTCTTAACCAAAACCTCAATGGTACCAAAAGAAAAAACTAACTGAGTGCACGCGGACTTGTCCTGAGCGACGAACGAAACATGTTATAATTAACTTCAGCGGTAACAATAAAAAAAGTAATTAACGCTAAATTGATCCGAAAAACAACAATCGTGAGTCTAAAAAATTAAATAAAATAATAAAAGACAATCCAAATTATCTGACAGAGGAAATATTTTTTAACTATATGCCAAAAAAATATTTTAAACTACAAATGTGAAGTCAAGGTTCATTTTGGTATTCAACAACATGTATCAATAAATGTCATGTCCTTTCCAATTGCCATCATTTCTGGTCCCATCCCCTAAAACAGAAATGCATAATGAAATGTACTGTCCAGTAACCACGAAAATGCTCCTGTGTTGTTGAAAGTGCTCGGATTTCTAGTAAAAGGCCAGCAGGTCGCCCGAGGTGATCGGGAGTGGGTCACGGACTCTGCCTGTGGTTGTTGTTAAAGTGGAAGAGGGACAGTAACAGTTTCTAGGTTATGGTCTTAATTACTGGTTGTTTCTATTGGTTCTTAAGCTGTCTTCATGACTGCCTTGACCTCAATAATCACATGATCTTTCCTTCTTAATTACTGGCTGTTTCTACTGGTTCTTAAGCAGTCTTCATGACTGCCTTGACCTCAATAATCACATGATCTTTCCTATATAAGCACCACTTTTTTTTCTCTTTTCATTCACAATGAGCGTAGTCTCTCTGTGTATTGAACGCACTCTTTGCTTCCACAAAACCTATACGTGCCAGTGCATCCACTGCTGGGATAACAACGCACAGTGCCCGTATTGGATAGACGACTTCCCAATCGACGCAGCAGACGAAATCACAAATGATGACAACATTCACTCAATACCAATGGCCATGGATGGACCAACAAGAACGCAAGGAGGATTCGCCATCAATAACCACGCAGCATGGCAATCAAGTGTATATAGTGCCTCGCAGGTACGTTCTAGAACTTGTTCCCCACGACCCGAAATTGAGCTTCACTCAGACCATACCAAAGACATCCCCTTTATATGCACAACTACACAATACAATGACACAGAACCATTCATACACATTAGCACCGGAACCCCTGAAACAATTAGACAGCCACAGTGCATTATTATTGACAACAATGGACACAACAATATATCTTTATCTCACAAACATAAGCAGCCAAGTAATGTTCTTAGCGGAGATGACAACCCTTCTACTACCTCACTATGCCCCCACAATTTTATGGATACAACAATTGAACGAACACCAACCAGCCAACAAATATTCAGCAAAAAACATAGACGAAGTTGAGCAATTGGACTCTCAATCAGCAGGGACGTCTAATGAATCGCAAAATATCATTGCCCTGGACGAAATGCACATTAACCATATTCCATCATCACCCAATAGACCGGGATCAAGCACCTCAACCTCGTTGGATGACTCAAATATCGCCACCAACAATCCCGTCACAGCCACAAACAAAACGTTTAAAACTTTCATCGTCCACAACACAAATCTCACATACCCAACCGGAAATCCCAATCACAGATGAAGCAGACCCTCATTCCTCTCATTTGACCATGGAGATCATCAACATATCATCTACATCTCAGCAATCGGAGGAGGAAACACAGCCTCAAGAACACGACAGCGAATCATTAACTTTCTTGGTGCAACAAGCGGAGGCGTTGCAGAGGCTATTGCCTCTACACAATCGATCAAACATATCAGAAACTTCCTTCTCTATTTACTCAATACTCATTACAGGGGATACAATAGATATGGTACTCAAATCACACAGGACCTCAACAGACTCGCAGAACTCGTAAAGGACATATTAGCTAACCCACAACACATACGCAAACACAGCAATTGTAAAACATACACTGATCAGAAAAAACAACAAAAAGACGAAAGATTTGAAAGACACAAACGTTCTACAATAATTGAACTCATTGATTTCCTGATAGACAAACACAATATAAAAACAAAATCACAATGGAACAACATAGTCGATTTACAAACAAAACAAAGCTATTTGGATTGAATGAACAAAGCTATGTTGCACGATTACTCCACTTCAGGAACCAACAACACACAAACATAATCAAAAAAACAACCATGCAATCGCATTTCAACAAATTGATACAAAAACGATTACTCAAAAAACCAATAATCAAAAGTTTTACGAAAAAAGACAAACAATGGTTAGAACAATTTTTTCATGAAAACAATATAGATATAGCAGAATTCTTTTTATGGCTTGAAATCATTTAAACTAAACAATTAAAAAAAATTAATACGTTCATTTTACAAGGAGATACAAACGCTGGCAAGAGTCTACTCATAGAAACCATAATAGAACCTTTACAACCTGAATTAGTCCCCAGAGAATGAGACAATTGCTCGTTCCACCTAGATCAATTACCAGATGCAGCAATAGTTTTATTTGAAGAACCAATTTTAACTCCCATAAACGTAGGAACTTGGAAATTAATACTAGAAGGAAAACCCATCAAAACAGACAAAACACAGCGACAAAGAATCCATAGAAAGAATTCCCATTTTCATAACAACAGCAAGACCCTTAACCAACAACATAGACGACAAAGAAACGGAACAAATACATCAGAGAGTCAAAATTATAAAATTTGAAAAAACCATACAACACAGACAAGAGGACTACACGTGGCCATTGACATTCACACGAGATTACATACAAAAGCCTCCCCATTTTATCACGCCACACGACTTAGCTTTATTATATCACCTACATTTCGAACAAATAACACACAAAGAAGACAACTTCTCGAAACTCACACCAGAGACATAAACGGATATGACGACACCAAACGCAAACAGTTAAAAATACGCACACAAGCAAATGCACTTAAAATGGCATGGCAACAGTACACGAAACAGGACCAGTCATAAAGCGCCCTAGACTATTTGCCATCAAAAATATTCTACCGATGACAAGCACATCAGAAGAACAACATCAGAAGAAGGACCCTCCATATACCCAATCACTCCTTTCAATGTTTGGAATCACGGACACGTGACATTCACATACACTATAAAAACACAAAAATGGTATACGCTCAATTTCAATGACGACCAAGCGCCCTACATACTACCGTACGTGCATTGGCCCTTCTGGACGGGAGAACACGACGAAACCGCATACGAAACAGAAAACTACAAAAATTACAAAGCGATCAACGCAATATCCTGGGGCATAAGAACTGTACAAGCAAGACTAACACTTGAAAACCATGCAGTCCTCCGAAAACGACTGGAAGAGGACATGGGACTTCAAAACCAGTCAAAACCTCGTCGTCGGAAGAGGAACAACACAAGGACACGTCCTCATCGTTGGAAAAAACACAGACACGGGACCTTTCACCAAACAACACGACGCGACCGAGTGGGAGAAAACAACAATAGACCACATAACCAAATACGAAATACCCGACAAACATCGATGGGATTATACGATAGACTTTCGGAATGAACATCCCAACACATATCAACTGTACCCGACTGACGACAAGACATACACACGATACATACCTGGACCAACCAACTACACCATGCGACAAGGCACAGCCAGAGAACAATCGAATACAAGTAACAATTCGAATTTCCAACTTTCAATAGTGCAAAAAGTGGACAAAAACAAGTGCTTCACGATAAAAAACCACAACATACATCTCTCCAACTACCCGGCTCTCATGATCGGACAGCCCAGCATACCTGATGAAACCGGGACAATGAAATTCAAATACAGAGTTCGTCTCATCACGAAAATGGACATTCAATTTTGTATAAAACCTGATATTTATGATCAATATGAAGAAATAGGCTTAGAACGATTTGTAATTGAACATCCAAAAGCAAAACAAATGTCACAACTGTATTTTTTCCTTATAAGATTTAATAAAAACATGAAAAAAAAACAAACTTTTATTTCATTTGTTTCCTTATAAGATTTAATAAAAAACATGAAAACAGAAATAAAAATTTTTATTTCAACTTAAAATTTTTATTTCCTTTAAAAAACAACAAACTAAAGAAAACACAAACAATAAACAAGAAAAGGAAAGAAAAGAAAAAAAAAGATCATTTTCATACTCTCTGGTCATAGGTGAATCAAAAATATTATGCCTGAAGTTATGAAAATGATCTTAACTACCACAACCAACAACCGCATGAAAATGTTCTTAACTACCACAACCAACAACCACATGTGAAAAACTCCTACTGTCCGTCGTCCACTATCTTCGTGACCCTGAGTTAAAGCAGTCCAAAGGTCATATTTCCCGCCAATCAATCAAACCATTGCGCCTCGGGCGCCTCCTGCTGTATTTTCTAATAGAAAATGCAAAACTGTTAGGGTTAGCGGCTGCATGCCATTACTGCACTAGATTTCCTTTATCCAATGTCACACATTGCAAAATTTCAAGATTAATAAACAAATTACAAACAAAAGGGCGTGTACACCAATGTCATCCCAAAAGAGCCATTACAGAGTGACATTGAAGTGATCACCTACTATAAAGGAAATCCTAATGCAAATATTATAAATGGGTCTTGAGAATGTGGATTATCAAGACAAAGTGTTTGAAAAATACTTCAGCATAAAAAGTATCATCCACACCATCTAACCCCAGTACATGCACTTTCAATAGAGCACGACCAACAGTTGAGCATGGATTTTTGTAGGTTGTAGTAGTCCTAAAATTCATTGATAATTATTTGCCACTAGTTTCCCACTGTGCTGTGTCCACAGTCTCCTTTGCACGGTTATTCAGGGTTCTTTTATAAACTTTCCTCCCTAGCAGGACAGCTAAGGATATTAATGTTCACCTATACAGAATTTGTTTAGAATATTTTTGGAGGTTACCTTGACACAGGCCCCCTCCAAAATAAGGAGTCACACAACACATTGTTGTTGTGTAAGGTCAGTATTGTTAGCTCTGAAATTCTCAATGGTTGCGGAATCGCCTATGCATCAGCAATGCTTAGCGGATTGATATGGAATTGTTGGAAAATTTAGCTGGTGGAAAAGTGTAAAAACAAAGATTGTTTTTGTGCCAGGAAAGCTTGGAGTAGGTCCTGGTACGGATGCAAGAAGGAAACAGCCATGCAGAGATGCAGACAATTAGCAATGTTGCGGCTACAATGTCAAGAGAGCATAACTAACTCGTAGTTTTTGGCTGTTGGTTTCTTTTTAAAGATGATCACTGCATAAACAACCACTAATAGTATCATGAAAACTTCGAGAAGCAACCTGGGTATGGCTGGAAGGCATCAGATAGAAGTTTCCTTGGAGTGGCATTTCTACATCTTTCCATCTCAGATAGGCATAAATTCTTTCCCACTTGTGTTGTGAGTTGGTTACCCACCCTCGCCTAAAATTTTCATGAAACATTTTCCTACGTTTCACTGCCAAGATAAGTTCTTACAATTTGACTTTAAATCCAGTTCCATATATATGCCATTTTTTCTGTCTTACCGCCATTAAACGAGATTCTGCAGGAGCTGAGATATTTAAAATTATTATTACTTTAATTTTTCCCGAATTCACCTAGACGCAGAACCAAAATCAACAATCATCAATGTACTGCCACTTTCTCCCGCTCACCACTGGATGCATAATGCCCAGATGGAACAGAGAACCCTGACTTCAAGTGGATTGATGTATTTTATTTTTTCTTTTCCTTACTACAGGTCAAACCTCGTTATAACGAAATTGTAGGGGGTGCATAAATTAATTCGATATAATCAAATTTTGTTTTAATGTTGAGACCCAACCCCTTCTGAAGAATCTTTAAGATTTATTTCTTAAAGCTCTTTTAAAGTTTGTTAACAATTTATTTTGAATTAAGACATTTATTTTAAGAAGGTTTACGGGAGATCGTTTCAACGATACCCTCGCCGAACGAAAGTGTTATTTTTTGGCCCATGCAGAGCTGTGTGACAGCGGCATTGTTTTACAGCAAGCCTTGCCAAGTCGAGTGAAGATCCCCTAATTTTCCTCCTCGGACAAGCGAGCTCTGCGCCGTGTCTGTCACCTCTTGAGCACTTATGACGAACACCAATCAGTGAAGATTATTCTGCCATCAGTGATCGGGATCTTCTTTCAATTCTTATGGGATATTATCAAAACAGGGAGTTTTTTGTTCTCGTCTTGTTGTTCCAGTTTTAGTTCTTGTTGGAACCTCAGAGAATGAGACAAGTCAGCAAAGGGAAAGATGTGAGATGAGAGAGACAGAAGCAGTCGCATTCTTTTGAGAGTGAAATAGTTTCACAAACAATCTGTTATATAGAAAACTAGCAAAGGTACCCGGCGTTGCCCGGGATAATTACACTTGGATGTAAACAGAACAATCTCAAAAAATTAAATTAAATTTTGCAATATCTTAAAAATAAACACATGAAAATGCTTAGAATTAATACAGTAAAAATTCTTAATGAAAATTCGAAAAAAATCTTTTTAAAGGCTCACAATGGCTGGACCTCTCCAAGGATGCCACTGCTATTTTAAATAATTTCTTACTCACGTAATCTTACCTTAGATGTATACTTAGTGTTGTTGCAATTTCCACTCTTCTTTCGATGTATTGAAGCAAAATTTGGCCATTCATCACTTTGTGCAGTCTAGCGGTCGCGGATTCTTCTATTTACTTGCTTCCCATTTGCTCAATACATCACGGAGCTAAAGGAGTGCTTCCTCTGTCGTCTTTCCACTCTTTCTCAATAGTCTGCTAACTCTCCATTATCTCCATTTACTGATCATTTTTAAAGATTTTCAAGAAATTGTTAAGTACTAAGAACTCTCTTTTCTAAGAAAAGCCCTAATAACAGGAATTCTATGCATTGTTACAAATTGAAACTTATCCATATTGCATTGTTATAATTCTTGGAAAGGATTGCTTTATCATTGCATCATCATTTTGAGCTCATTGTTATTGGTGAATTGCGTGTTGAAACCATTGTTGATACCTATTGTTGCACAAACTTTTATTTGCATTGTTGGTCATGAGATATATATTGTTGGTCCGTGCAGAGTGTTTGTGAATTGCGTGTTGATACCATTGTTGCAAAAACTTTGTCTTGCATTGTTGGTCATGCGATATTTCTCATTAATATGCCCTGCCATAACCATGAATATCGATTTTTTATCAATAATTATTATTTTTTTGAAATCTGAAGTAGACAGTGACCTTCCTCATGCTTTGAAGGTCATGTATGCGAAATTTCATCAAGATCGGAATAAAACTGTAGATTTGTATAAAAAACGTACACACAGACCCACCCACATACCCACAAACATCCTTCTTTATATATATAGATCAGTTTATTCCTCAACATGAATAGAAGAAAAATCAATACTGTTATTATAATTATTATCATTTAAACCTTTGATTAGTTAACTATTATCGTGGAGCCGAACGAGAGAAGAAGAAAACGAAGCCACTCCGTCCCCACGTCTCACCACCCCGAGGAAGCGTCGACATGAAGAATGGGTAGTAACACATACATTTCCTTTCTTGTTTATATCAGGTGGTCACGAAAAAATAAAACTTTATTAACGTGATACCAAAAGGGATTATAACATGTAAAGTTCTGTGGGAGTGTAATATACTGAGTTGTATTAATTAATCACAGTCAGATATCAATATTTGCATCAATTAAAGATCAAACTATAAATTACTTATCTAATGGGAGCATATTAAAGATTAAAGTAATATTTGAAATAGTTAATTTCTAAAACAACATGTTACAGTTTTCTATTCTGTTGATAATTCAGTTAATAATTCATAATTTCCTTGTAAATAGATGTGTGAAATAAATGTACATTTTTATTAAGAACTGGAGTGTTTATTTGTCTCGCTAATAGAGCGTCTAAACCCCAGTGCAATCTCCTACCAGGTCGGTCCATTACAAATAACTTTAGTTCCCCTATCCCTTAACCAGGATAGAAGGGGTGGATTAGCTTTATTACAATGAGTGTGGGTATATTTCAAACTATTTTCATTTAATAGGGATTGCCACAGGATTGTCAATGTTTTAATTGTTAGAGAGACAAAGGAAATAACAAAAGGTATAAAAAGAATGATCAATTATGTTTTCAGGTTCTATATATATTTAATTGGGGAAAATATTTTTACAACACACTAATTTTTTGAAATTTTTGAATGTTATTCATCTAGATAGTAACATAAGTTTTTTGGGATTTTTCTTTATTATCATTATGGCAAATTATGGTGAGGAAGATATAATAGAGGGAAATCAGATAATGGGAGGAAATGTGCAGGTACAGGCAAGTGTACAATTGCCAGGTCTGTATGTGGAGGTCCCGATATTTGATAGGATTCAGAACATTACGGAATTTTTCTGTAGGGTGGAAGAAATTGCAGCAGCAGGACACTGGGAGCCAGGTGTTACATTAGCAATGGTGAGAGTTCGCTTAGCAGGTGAGGCATTATCCTATGCCCGAGAGAGTGAAGATATGGTCAGTGTAGACACATATCAGGTATTCAAAAGGGTGATGATTGCGAGATTTTCTCGTCCGACTCTGGATAAAAATGAATGATTGTTCTCGGAGTGTCATCAGGAAAAGAAGAGAATGTGTTGCAATTTGCAACGAAGCTTCAGGCCTTAGGCAGACGTCTATTGATGCCAGTTGAGGGTGCAGGACTGGTGCAGGATGCTAAGAGAGTATGGGAGAGAATTAATTGCAAATCGATCAAAGGAAAAATTAATAGCCGGCTTATTGCCTTACATTCAAAAGGGAATGTTATATATGAGTCCTAAAAACCGGGATGAGGCTGTTAAAGCAGCAGAAAACATTGAAGAGGCAGAGAAGAGGTTAAAGGGGAAAACAGTAGCAGTAAATATGTTAACAGACACAGAGTTGGAAGAAAAAATAATGGATAGATTAGAGTATAATATAGAAGAGACAATTAAAAGGGTGTTGGGACAAGCAAATAAAGAATCAGAGAGAGGACAAGGAGACGGGAAACATAGGAGTAGGGAAGTAGAAAAAGGAGAATTTAATAACACAGCAGGTGGAAGATAAAGAGGTTGAACTCCAAGATTAGCTTGAGAGATTAGGTGTTACAATTGTCAAAAATTGAGCCACATTTCAACTAATGTTATGCTAATAAATCCAGGGATATTATTTGTCGATATTGTCGAATCGAAGGTCATGTGGAGAAAGATTTTTGAAAAAAGTCAAGAGAGGTGAGTAATCAAACAGAGCAGTGTAGTGGAAGGGGTGAAGCAAATCAGTCTTCGGTGTTAAAAAACGAGGTAGGACCCTCCTTGGCTCAGTGAGGTCAAGGTGAAGAGGAATGACAGAGGAAAAAGGGAGAAAGAATAAAAAACGTTTATTGGAGAGCGTTAGCTGTATAATGGTATAGGCGTTAATGGGAAATAGGAAAACGAGAATGCTTATTGTTACAGGAAGCAAAGTTACATTATTGTCAGCCAAAATGATTGATAAATTAAAGAACGAAGGACATTCAGTTAGAGCTATTGAAAAATCTATATAAGAATTAATGAGAATTACGGGATATGGGTTTACCACCAAAGGAGCTTATGAGGTTGCTATGAGGTTAGGTAATCGAGATTATGAAATTGAGTGTTATGCATGGGATAAGAAATGGCCAGTCAAATATGATGGAATATTTGGCCGACTCATTTGTGACAAGAAAATTTGTCATTGATTTTGACAAACAAGTCATTAGAGATGGGAACAATAAAATAGAATTTGTAGAGAATGAGGAGGATTTAGACTATATTGAGATAGTGCCTGTGCATTTGAAAAAGAAGGTTATTATCCCTCCAGTATCAGAAATTGTGAGTGAAGGAGTAGTGAGAGGATTTAAAGGGAAGCAATGTGCAAATTAAAGCTTACAATTTAAGGGTGCCAGGTTTATAAACAGCAGATGTATGAGTGGAAGTGACAGATAAACATGCTGTACCTATCCGAATAATTAACTCTTCACAGGAGGAATTAATTCTAGATAAAGGAAAGAGAGTTGGGAGTTTACAAAAAGCAGAAACACCCTTCTTTGTAATGAATCATAATATTGAAAATGCAGATGAGAGGATAAAAGAACAATTAAGTAAAGAGGAATATTTAAAGTTATTTAAATTAGATCATATGGAGAGGCAAAAAAGGGAACAATTAGAAGAATGTTATGGGAATTTAGAATCTGTTTTGCACAGAACGAATTTGATATGGGCTATGCCCATGCCTTTCATCATAGTATAGATAACAGTGATGTGAGACCAATTATTTAAGCCCCCTATTGTATTCCATATGCAAAGAGGGAAATTATGGATAAAATAATTGGCCATCTGTTAAAACACGATGTAATTGCTGAATCAACATCACCATGGGCTGCACCCGCCCTTTTAGTGAAAAAGAAGGATGGAAAATTTGGTTGGTTGTTGACTATAGAAAACTATACAAGGTAACATGCCTTGATGTTTCTCTTTTACAGCTGATATCAGAGACGCTTTCAGTGCTAGGTAATGCTAAGGTATTTAGCGTATTAGACGCAAACCAAGGATATTTTCAGCCTGGTATGAAGGATGGATACAAGACAGGTTTTATAATACCAGGAGGCAAGTATGAATTTAGGCGATTGCCTATGAAATTAGCCAACTCACCAAGTGTATGGGAAAGAACTGCAGAGCATAATATTAGACAGATAAAAGGCAAGTTTGCACTCGTATTTTTCGATGATTTTTAAAATTATTCAGCTGATTATGCACAGCATTTAAAGGACGTAGACTTCCTATTTAAACCAACGTACTGTTTCTGGCATACTTTGCAATGTAACAGGTAAATTAAGTTGTGAGAAGTGCAGGTCAGGTTCTGGTTAATCTTGAAAGTAAAGGAGGAAGCACTGCTGGAAATGGAGGTAGCAGGGTTAAGAAACTAGCAAATGCCACAACGCTTTGCATTGCAAGGAGAACATCCCTTAGTGGAAGTGCGTGGTTTGGTAATAGCAGCATGGACTAGAATATCTTTAAAATTAAATGTCCATTTAAAAGAAACTTTTGGTGGTTCTGGTAGAATGGAGTGGAGAAGAGGAGAGTTGTCAATAATATGTTGATGTTTCCTTAGGATATTTTTAATACTATTGAGAGTTGGATGATAAAGAAGTACTAATGTAGGTGTTGTAATGGCTGGAGAAGGTTTGGGGTTGCTGTTAGAACGAGAATTGCGATGTTTATAGATAGAGGCACATATGACAGGTTTGGGGTAGCCTCTTGCTTTTAGGGAGTGGGTAAGGGCATTAGCATGGAAGTCCTTCTCAGACTGATTAGTGCATATTCTATGGATGCAAGTTAACTGACCTAATGGGATGTTTTCCTCGCAATGGTGTGGATGGCAGCTGTCATAGTGTAAGTACTGGTGTTGGCCAGTGGGCTTCTTATAGACATTAATAGATGATTTATTGTTACTGATAGAGATAGAGACATCCAAAAAAGAAACTGTCCTGATAGAGTAATTGTGAGAAAACTTGATGGAGGGGTGGATGGAGTTGGAATGGGTGATAAAAGATAAGAGTGAGTCTTTATAGTTGATAAGAGTGAGTCTTTATATTTGATTTTATATTTCTAGTTTTCCTTTTATTTTACTTATTATTTATTAATTATTTTGTTAACTGTTAATTATTATTTTATTTTTTTATTTTTATTTAATAACTATTATTTATTGTATTCCAGGGTTTTTGTGTCTCATCCTTTTCTCATAAATATCCATTCATAAACAATATATAATGAGACTTTATCATGTGATACCTATAAATGCAAACAGAATGAGGAAAAAGATTGATAAACAATTTTATTGGGTAGGAGTGAATAAAGATATTCAGGAATTTTGTAGAAATTGTCAGAGATGTCAGAAGAAGACAAGGAAGGCGCAGCCTTTTCAGAAGTTCCCTAAAGTGGAACGCCCTATTTATTGAGTGGGTGCCGATCTGGTTGGTCCCCTTCCATTGTCAAATAAGGAAATAAACATTCTTGTTTTTTTCAACCATTTTAGTCGATATTCAGAAACTATTGCTCTCCCTGATCAGAAAGCACAGATGGTGACGAGAACGTTAGTAGAAAGGGTGTTTGCTTGTCATTCGATCCCTACACAGTTGCTAATGGATTGCAGAGTAAATTTTACGTCGGCATTAATGAAGTAGTTCTGTAAATTATTGGGAATAAAGAATTTATTCACTACAGCATATCATCTAGCTTCGAACGGAGTCATGGAATGGTATAACAAAACGATAGTGGCAATGTTGAATCGTCAGGTTGATAAGCGACAATGTACCTGGGATGAGGACCTCCCTTACATAGACTTGTATATAATTCCACACCTATATTTTCTTTAGTGCAGTGAAAGAAACTCCTATTTTTTATTTTAAGGAAGAGAGCCAACCTTGCCATTAGAAATCTTAATGAGTCCCTGAAGCACGCTTCAGATATAGATGACAATTATGCTCTTGAAGCGGAGTTGAGAATTCTTTGTTTTAGTTATTACTAAAACTTAACTGACTGTTACCCTAATAGAAATGAATACAATTAAAATCAAAGTATTAGCTAACAATCTTCAACTGAAAAAGAGCATATTCAAATATATATTAAATTTCTGTCGGGCTGCAGGACGCCTACAAGATAGTTGGTAAAGCTCTCGAGGACCAGCAACAAAAAAGGAAGACGTATCATGACCCTAGGCAGCGACCTTATTCATTCCAAGTTGGTGTTTATGTATATTTGCATTCACCTTTGATCAAGAAGGGCTTGACTAAGAAGTTGGCCGACAATTATAAATGGCCATGTGAAATCATAAAGCAATTATCTTCAGTGAATTTTATTATTCAGGAGATTGGTGGGAGTGCCAAATAGTTAGTTCAGGCTAACAGACTCAAACCAGCGCATTGTGTGCAAAAGCAAACAAGGGATAAATCTTCCCTTAATCTTGAGTTTGATGACAGACCAGAGCCAGAACACCCCTGGATAGAAAAACCTTACATATTGGCATAGGAATTGGCAGATACCTAGAGCTAATGCCATTCCTCCACCCCCTATGGAGCCTGTGAGACAGGAGGAGCCTGCCAGCCTCCCAAATGGGTATAAGTTAAGGAGTAGAGTTCCAGCTAATGACGAGGATTGGGTAAGAATATTACCTCGCGATTCCCTAGTTGTTAATCACACTAGAGGGAATAGGGGAGCCATGGCAATAGTCCCCATACAGAATACTCATACAGTAATTAAATAGGTGAAGAGGAGTTAGAACAAAGAGTAGTTAAGTCAATATTGTGGTATTGGATAACACACCCGACCGCATCACAAGGGATGCGGGAATGTGTTTGAGAGGAATGTCAGGGAAGTAAAATTTGTTGAGAGATGGAACCACCCTAAATACAATTTAGCTTAATGAAAGAGATCAGGAAGCTGACACCTCCTGTTTTGCCGCTTATTGTCATTATTGGGGTTAATATTAAGGTGTTGTGAGTTATTAGTATTGGGAGAAAAGTATTATTATTAATTTATATTTAAATGTTGAGACGATACGCGAGAGCAAGAGGGAGTTGAGTTACAAATCGTGTGGGCAATAGAGCAAAAACTGCTCATTGTTTCCTCTTCGATAGAAAGAGAAATCGAAGAAGTGGAGTCATTCGAGATGTTTCTATGTTATTCGCTTCAAACGGTTTATTTGAGGAACCTTTTTTTGGCCTTAAAATGATAAATGAAGATGTTGGAGAATTTAAAGAAGTTTAAGCATTGAGATGGGAGTGTTTATTGTATTGAAGCCATGCATGGTGTGAGAAGACATATCGAAGAAAAGAGATATTTATTCTTTTTCTTTCTGTTGTCAACTTGTCCATCCCTTTTAGTAATCTTTAACCACATAGACCAGGTGGTCAGATGATGGACGCATGTTAGCCATCACTCACCCTTCCCTCTTGGTCGGGAGCGACAGGGATTGCTGAAGAGCATTTGTGTTTCCCGCCCCTCCAGTTTGAGAAGTTGTTTTAGATTAGGAGTGGGGATCTTTTACACAACGTTTCATTATGAAACGTATTGGCGATTATTAATTGGCTCAGCTAGTAATCGGAAATTTTTATCTAAAGTGTTTACGGAAACGCAATCATGTAAATTTCTCTAACACTTGAGAAATTCTTTATTTTTCCTTTGGCATTTTTATTTTATTGCCAGTTTGATTTTGAAAATAGAGTGTGTTCGAGTGCAAGTCCGCTTGCAAGTGTTGACATGTTCCTTGAGGAGACTTCATTAGGCAGAAAGTAGGAGATTTATTAGCGATTGAAAGGATCTATGTTGCTCCAGTGATTTAATAAATGGGGATTCATAACTATGGTGGTCTGTGTATTTTTTCAATTTAATCAAAACATTGCGAATTCTAGCACCTGACTTCTCCTTTTATACTCAGTACATTGTGATTTATCTTCTGATTTTATCAATATATTGTGTACTTAGTGAAGATCTATCGAAATGAGATGGGAAAAAAGAATGAAAGTGAAGCATTTGAAGGGGTTTTCTCCTGAACCCACTGTACCCAATTTGTACGCTTTTCCTAGAACTATTTACTAAAGAAATGAAGTTTCTGGTCGTGATATTGGGTTTTGCAGTTGATATGAGAATCAAATTGACCTGACCATTTTGTCTACAAAGCAATATGCCCGCTAAAATTTATGATTATAGCATTGTAATTAACCAATTCCTGACAATATTAATAGATTTGTAGATATTGGGGTGGATCACTTCAAAGTAAACACTATATATGAGAGGCTTTCAAGTTTGACCTGGACTTTATTTTTGTAAATTTATTGTTGTCATAATCTAAATTTTCATTGTTTGGATAGCAGCTACCGCCAACATGCAAATGCAACACCACTCATCTGATCGTTATGACAACCGATTGTGTTTTTAAACAAAATACTGAACAGCGAGGAGTCGACCAACGAATAATCATCAAGTTTCACCAAAATGAAGGTGTGAAATTAGCTGAAATTAATCAGAGACTTCATAGAAGTTCATAACGAGTCATGTATGTTTTGATCATTCGTCTTTTCTTGATGACAAAAGTTTGAAGAAAGGCGAGAATCCACTGACAATGAACCTCATTAGGCAAGGCCAGCAACTGCTCTTAATGATGGCATCATCGCACGAGAAAACGAGCTGATAAGGGAATTTGCTTTGACAACTGGCGGATTCATATCCGGGAATTTGCTTTGATACAGAAGATCAGCACTGGCCGTGCTGAGCCCATCCTCTATAAACTGAAATTCAACAAGTTCCGTGCCAGGTGGGTCCCTAAGCAACTTTCCGAGGAACACAAAATTGCCCGAGTGGAAATGAGTTCCATGCTGCTGCAGCAATATGACAGGGAAGGTGACAGTTTCCTAAGGCGTTTTACGACCACGGACGAAACATGGTTTCATCACCATACCAGCAGGCGAGCATTGAGTGGCGACACACTGACTCAACTCAACCCAGGAAATTCAAGATGACCCCGTCAGCAACGAAAATGATGGCGACTGTATTGTGGAACATTAAGTGTATCATTCATGTCGGCTTTCAGGAAGAACGTCGAAATAAAAACGTAATGTACAGCAGTAAAATTTTGAGGACATCCCTGAAGCCAGCACTAAGGAAAAAGCGACCAAGAATTCTTACCAGTGGTATTTGTTTTCTACAAGGCAATGCCTGACTACACACAGCCAAACTGACTATAGACACACTGATGGAACTCAAATTGTGACATCTTACCACATCTGACATCTTACCACATCCCCCCATCCACAACAGATCTCTCCCCTTGCGAATATCACCTTTTTGGATCATTGAAAGAGCTCTTGGGAGAGTAGAGATTTGGCTAGAATAAGAAAATGATAAAGGCTGTCCCGACGTGGTTGCGAAATCAGCCTGAAGATTTCTAAAGAACTGGAATCTAGTTGCTCCAATAATGCTGGAAAAATGTGCAGAGAAGCAATGAATGTTCTTTGAGAAATAACTGCTTTATGTGTGCGTATGTGTGTATGTGTGTGTGTGTGTGTGTGTATTGTTTGTAGTTTCCTGATTTTATTTAAACAAAGTCCTGGTGAAATTTGAACGCTCCTCGTATATTCATTCAAAGAGTGAAATTAGCAAATTAATAAGTGTCTGAAAAAGTGTCTTTTATTGCATGTGCTCTCTCATTAAGACAGAGGTAAGTGCATATTTTTGAACTTGACTAAATGCTTGACTAAATTTGGACGCATTAATAAGACAATTCAGACTCCCACAAAATAAGATTCCAAACCATTAAAATTACTAAAAAAACATAATTGAATAATCATTCCCAGCCATTGGCATGCCGCAGATGACAACGGTGTTATATGTCCTGGTGTGATATACATTTTAAGAAATGTCGAGGCTTGTTGTGGCACAACAAATAAACAAGTAGAGAAGAACACTGTATGGTAAAATTGGAGTGCTGTGGGACCAAGAGAATCACGTACACAGCCAGGATAACATAGCAGGGTGTAGGACATAAAGAGACACTCACTCACAGGATATTAGTATAAGAGTTCTTTCAAGTGTACATTGGAGCAGTACTAACAACCTGGCATTTTGCACATAATACGTTACAATTGTGTAGTAATATCTCACAGGTCACACATCACCCTAACAGAGGTGCAAAACCATCAGATTTCCCACCCTAATGCATCAAAATGGTGCGTGACAAGTGGGTGTCTTCGCCTTGTACATCATAGATTACGACGAATAGAGTTCACATGTAATACTTCCCAATGGTCCTGTGGAGAAAAGATGTCCCACTAACGCGGCTAACTATTATCACAAGCATTTCTCACATCCTCAAGCTCAGGCTAAAGGAGAGAGGGTCATTTCAAAAGTAATGCAGACGACCACGACATGTAGATGTTGTACGTATTCGAAAAAATGTTTTACACCAATTTACACTTGAACTCTTGAACACGTCTATGATCTGTTACATATAATTACAGATTTATATGGTTTATGCTTATAGACCAAGAAAATAAACAGATTGTCTCTGGTTATAAGATTTGTATTTTTCTTATAAAAATATGTGAGAAGTTCAAATTTGCTCTAGAATTTATTTTTTATGAAACCAGGAAACTATTAAAGCAAAACACATACACCAGTTCTTTCTCAAAGAATTTTCCTTGCATCTCTACGCATTTTCCAGTGTTCTGGGAGCATCTGGATACTGTTTCGGTAAAAATCTTCAGGAGGATGTCGAAACCACGCCAGAAGTGTCTTTTTCACTTCCTTATGGGAGTCGAAACTCTGCTATCTCAAGAACTCTTTAAATGGTCCAAAACAGGTGATAGTCCCAAGAAGAGAGATCCAGGCTGTATGAAGGATGTAGTATGATGTCCCATGTAAGTTCTGTCAGTGTGTTCATAGTCAGTTTTGATCTGTGCCCTCTGGCATTGTCTTGCAGAAAACAAACATCATTGGTAAAGATTCCTGCTCGCATTTTTCGTACTGCTGACTTCAGGGACATCCTAAAAATGTTATAGTACTAGAGAGATGAATTCTCGGACATGAATCCGCCTGTTGTCCCTTATCATCTCATTTGTTACTGCGATGATGCCATCATTGGCAGAAGTTGCCAGCCTTGCCTTATGAGCTGCATTTCTGGTGAATTCTGGGCCTCCTTCAAACTTTTGGCAGTAGCAAAGACGGACAATCAATACAAACATATCCGCCTCAGTGGTGGCGCGATCGCCTCTGATTCCCGTGCATGTGGGTTCAACCCCAGCTGAGGAAGATGGGGATTTTTTCAGGGGGAAAATCCTGATATCACGCAACTCCTTTGGAAGGGAAGTAAAGCCGTAGGTCCCTTGTAGTCATTCGCAAGCTGCTTGTTAAAGAACCCTTGCGAGTTAAAATTTGCAGCCCCTACAATGCCATCCTGAAATGACCAGTTGAAAATGACATTAATTTCAAACAAAACAAACCAAACCAATACAAAAAATGAATCAATGTACTGTCTTTGAAGTTTCTGATGAGTTTCAGATGATTTCTCGTCTTTGTGGTGGAAAAACTTGACGATTATTGATACTTCCATATCGACATATCTTCGGAGACTTTAGATCGATTTCTTTAATTGTCGATATCTCTAAGATAAAACGAAATAAACGATGTAAGATTTTATGCCGCAACGCTGTTTGCGTAAAATAATAATATTTTCTTAATATTGGTTAACTAGTGAAATGAACTAGAGAGTGGTTTTGTGCAGACTTCCTCATACTCAAATATACTCTCCACTAGACAATATCCGCATAAAAACACCAAAATTATTTTCCTATGTGCAACAATAGAGAAACCTTTAACGAATTCCGTCCCAACGAAGTCTGACTTGAGACAATGCAATACTAAAGATAATTATAATAAAACAAAAAAATCTATCTATATATATAAAGAAGGATGTTTGTTTGTTTGTGGGTTTGTTTGTTTGTTTGTGGGTTTGTTTGTTTGTTTGTTTGTTATTTATACAAAACTGCAGTTTTAATCCGATCTAGATGAAATTTTGCATACTTAAACTTCAAAGCATGAGGAAGGTCACTGTCTACTTCAGATTACGAAAAACTAAAGATTATTGATAAAAAATCGATATTCATGGTTATGGCAGGGCATATTAATGAGAAATATCGCATGACCAACAATGCAAGACAAAGTTTTTGCCACAAAAATTATCAAAAATGGTATCAACATGCAATTCACAAACACTCGCCATGGAACAACAATATATATCTTATGACCAACAATGCAAATAAAAGTTTGTGCAACATTAGGTATCAACAATGGTGTCATCAAGCAATGCACCAACACTATGCAAGGATCAGCAATATATATCTCATGACCAACAATGCAAGGCAAAGTTTGTGCAATATAGAATTCAATGCATAGAATTCCTGTTATTCAGGCTGTTCTTAGAAAAGAGAATACTTAGTACTTAGGAATTTCTTAACAATCTTTAAAAATGATCAGTAACTGGAGATGATGAGTTAGCAGACTTTTGAGAAAGAGTGAAAGACAATAGAGGAAGCACTCCTTTAGCTCCATGCTGTATTGAACAAATGGTAAGCAAGTAAATAGAAGAATCGGCGACTGGTAGATTACACAAAGTGATGAATGGCCAATTTTTGCTTCAAGACATCGAGAGAAGAAAAGAAATTGCAACATCATCAAGTATACATCTAAAGTAAGATTACGTGAGTAAAAAATTATTTCGACTAGAAGGCATCCTTGGAGAGGTCCATCCATTGTGAGCTTTTAAAACAATTTTTTTTGATAAATCAAGTCCCAGTATATCACCTAGGATGGATTTTTTTTAGTGAAGAGGTAAATTCCAGTCTTTTGGATTTTACTTAGAATGGATAGTCCCTTCGCTCTATATTATAGTGATTGTGTTATTAATTAACTAATTTGGAGATTTCATTGGTTTTTGGGATTATTCTGTTTACCTATAAGCCAGGTTTTCTGCTAGTCTATCTGTATATATAAAAAAATGTTTGTTTGTCGATTTGTTTGTGGGTTAGTTTTTATACAAATCTACAGTTTTAATCCGATCTTGATGAAATTTTGCATACTTGAACTTCAAAGCATGAGGAAGGTGACTGTCTACCTCAGATTTCGAAAAAATAGTAACTATTGATAAAATATCGATATTCAAGAGTATGGCAATGCATATTAATGAGAAATATCTCATGACCAACAATGCAAGGCAAAGTTTGTGCAACAATGCTTATAAACAATGGTATCAACACACAATTCACAAACATTCTGCATAGATCAACAATATACATCTCATGACCAACAATGCAAATAAAAGTTTGTGCAATGTACATAAGTTTCAATTTGTAACAATGCATAGAAATCCTGTTATTCAGGCTTTTCTTAGAAAAGAAATTTCCTAGTACATAACAATTTCTTGAAAATCTTTAAAAATGATCAGTAACTGGAGATAATGGAGAGTTAGCAGACTATTGAGAAAGAGTAGAAAGACGACAGAGGAAGCACTCCTTTAGCTTCGTGCTGTATTGAGCAAATGGTTCACAAGTAAATAGATGAATCGGCGATGCTAGAATGCAAAAAGTGATGAATGGCCAAGTTTTGCTTCAAGACATCCAGATAGGTGTGGGAATTACAACAATATCAAGTGTACATCTAACGTAAGATTACGTGACTAAGAAATTATTTTGGCTAGCGGTGGCATACTTGGAGAAGTCCATCCATTTTGATCCATTAAACATTTTTTTTTTCGAATTTTCATTATGAATTTTTACTGTAATTATTCTAAGCGTTTTCGTGTGTTTAATTTTAAGATATTGCAA